>CAIGRB010077753.1:1397-18250 GCA_903798255.1 Fraxinus quadrangulata
AAATTAAAAATAAAATTGAAAACCAAAATCCTGGACAGTATGCTTTGCAACGACAACTTGCTATAATGAGCTGAATTAGTTCCAAAAAGTTGATGTATGCTAATAGATACAGTGGTTGACTAAGACCAGATAAATACTGTTCAGACTTCAAGGTTTGAACGGAGCCACAATAATTTTGAACAACTGCAAACCAGTATTATACCTCTGTTATGAAGTATGGGTGCTGAGTTGCCCATTGAGGAAGAGATGGTTCTTTAACTATTTGAAATTGTTATCAATATTCTTGCGTTTTATAAACAACTTATCCATGATTAGACTTTTGGCTGTGTAATAATCCTCTCCAGTGGTAGGCTAGCAAATAATCAATTATGATGTGCTACTTTTGCTGTTTTAGCTTTACTTTGTTCTTTTTTCTACATGCAGGTTATACATCAGAAGTACAGAATATCTTATGACGAGATCATCAATGATTTATGTCCTGTAAGTCGATCCCCCCCTCCTCCTCCTAATATAAAGAAGAAAAAGAAAGATAAAAATAGGGTTTATGAAGACACCTTTAGAGCAGAATCCCAATGGGGGAAGTTATATAAGACTTCACTGGCAACTTAAAATCTTGTTTTTCAATACTGTCCAATAATGTGTACCAAATATGCCCTACTTGAGCACATACATTTTGCAAGAGGAGTTGTCCGTTTGATGCTCTGGAAAAAACTCACTATTAGCATAAAGAAGTTTAATTAGCATAAAGAGGTTGTGTGCCATATGCTATATCTCTTTCTCACATTCAAATCTCGGTTTCGTCAGATTCTTAGTGTCCAGCAGCTGTACAGAATATGTACTTTATACTGGGATGACAACTATAATACTCGAAGTGTATCCCCAGATGTAAGTAGTTTATGGGCCAAGTACTGTTCTTTGCTAGAAGAAAATCTTCTGGTATAATCATAATTTCAATAAAATTGTTTAAAACTTTAATGACAGGTCATATCCAGCATGAGGGTGCTAATGACAGAGGACTCCAACAATGCTGTTAGTAACTCGTTTCTGTTGGATGACAATTCGAGGTATCAAGTCTTTCACTCTTCATGACAATTTTATATCTTGATCTGCTAAGATTAGGTAAAACAGTAGTAGTGGAAAATTGCCAGAAATATCATTTTTGGGGCACAAGAACCATAATCTACAAGGGCAATTTTAAAAAAAAAAAAAATTTTGAATGAATGAATTGGTTTCTTTCTATTTTCTCTTGTTCCGACCTCTTACACTAGCATCTTGATTTTCCTTTTTAGTACCATTGCATCTTAGTGCATGTTTGGCTGGTCAAACACACTTTTTATCCACACATTCTTTAGACCCAAAACTTACTCACCTTTTATCAACACATTCTGTGGGACCCGTTGCCTAAATTTTTATTTAACCACTCCCAAACAATAACTTAGTCTAAGCAGCACCAGACAGAGACACAAACACAAAAATGGTTGTGACGTGACATGAACACGCTTGCGCGTGGTTTTTATAAAAAAGGAGGACATGGACACCTCACGGACGTGTCGGGGGTTATTTGAGACCCATTTTTTTGGTAGAATAAGTTTTATAGTAGTGATTTTTTTTTTTGAGACGCGTGGTTAAAAATTAGGAAAAAAATTATTTTATTAGAAGAATGTATGGTTGAAAATGAGTTTGAAAAAAATAAGTTTTGTAGAATGGGTCTCAAACAGGGGCCTAATATGTTTGTACTTTCTTGGCATTGATTTTCGTGGATGACATCTTTTTGTAGAAGAGTAATGGCTATTTGTTGTATTAAGATAACTTTTAAACTTTATATTGCTAATGTCAGGGAAACAAAATTGGATATAGTAAAATATAAAATAACTTGGACAAGAAGTTCGTAGAACTTTTCTTACATTGTTTTCATTCTCATATCCAAAATTTCCATAATAAAAAATTTCCTTAATTCTACATTCCAAATTTTACAAAAATGGACTTTCTGTGTCCTTTGAATCGTCGGACATGTTACTCGAGTGTCAGAACCAATAAATATATGATATAGGACTTGCCACATATTGTGTTGCACAATGCCTGGAAAGTATCTCTCGAGTTTAAGAAATTAAAAAATATATAATAATTTAAATTAATTGATGGATAATAATTTAAATTCAAATGTTGAGACTTATCAAATCTTTATCTACTAATGAATTAATATGAAATGTCATCGGTGTTTAGCATAAGATGAGCACCAGTGCTCATTATATATGTATAGGGTATTACACATAGCGTGTTGGACACGTATCATAGTGTGTCTGGAGAGTGTTAAGTGTCACTGCATGTCAAATGAGGACATGCCACCTTAGTACGAGTATTTGTGTTAGTACTAGATGGCTCTCCTAATTACCAAGATCTCTATATTAGTCTTTTAGGTTATGTATTCTTAATTCCTATTATGCTTGTACAATTAAATCTCTGCACATCACAAAAATTAACTGCAATTTTTTTTGTAACGAATATTTCACTTGTAGAAGAGAAAGATGCTGTATTTTTTGATGGAGTTCATCTAATGCTTAGCTAAACTTAAATGTGGCCCAAATTACTTCAAGAATCACATGTTTCGCCCTTTGATGAATTGAAAGTTTTACGTCAGCTGTTTGTTTATGGTAATGAATTCATAAATGGTTTTATTGAGGCGCATAAACTGTATGTTTGCTTGATTAAGTGAATGTTTTGATTTGGCTGCTCAAAATAGTCTTATAGTCAGTAAAGAGCGTATTGCAAATATTGTTTCTCGACTGTTCTTCCTCTTCATTTATTTTTGCAATCATCTTTACTTTGGATAGCAAAAAATGCAAATCTAATGCGTGCAAATGCAGCATTCCGTTCTCAATTGATGACCTTGCCGATACCCTCCAAGTGAAAGAATTTTTGGATGTCGAGCCTGTGACGGAACTTCTCGAGAATCCAGCCTTTCAATTTTTACACGAGTAAGGCTGCTAAGGAACCCTACGAGTACATATCCTTTTTCTTTTGGGGCATAGTAAAGAAACTTCCCTTCGTGGATATGCTTAATCGTTGTAAATGCATCAATTATTTCAATTTTTATTTTTTCTTTCAGTTTCTACATATAATTTTTCATCTTTTTTGGTATTTGAAAAGTTTCTCAGCACTAGGGGAAGGGGAATTCATTCGATAGGTCCATTTCCTTGGTTTTTATTTAGTTCCAAAATTTAGCATTCTTTCTAGGGAATTAGGGGTCAAGGGTGATGTTTTAGTGATTGGACGTTAAGAAAATGCTACCCAATCTTGTGTAAAACAATGAAATATTGAAGGATAAAATGTACGTGACAAATATATGGTGGTTGGCTTTGTACAGGCATAATACAGCTTTTCTTGTATTTTGCGACTTTTTACCGTGGTTTTTAGTTGTGTTTTTAAAGGTCCGTTGGATCTTCAAGGAAATGATGAATGCACTATAAAAAGTTATTTTTGTGAACTTATGGCATGTTTGTACAGCTTTAGACAAACTCTCGATTAACCCCCTCTGCACCATCACCACCACCGTGTACTAGTCTCTTAAATCTCTCATTTTTGAGCTTTTAAAGCGATAACAGTGGCAAAGGATCCGGGCACCTACGACTTCTGGAATCAAATCCCTTGCACCTCGTGAAACCAGATTTGAAATTTCAAATCTGGGTGCCGGTTTTTGCTTTTTGAAAACCTTTAAGAGCTTTCCTTGAATTCCTCCGATCCCTTGTCATCAGCCCCTGTCCCCCCTTCTTTGTGGTGTTGGTGTTTCAAATTGGGTGGTTGTACTCGTAGATTGCAAGTCTTTAGAGTGTGGATTTTGTTTGGTGGTGGTGGTGTTTCAAATTGGGTGGTTGTACCGGTAGATTGCAAGTCTAGTTTGGATTTTGTTTGGCAATGATGGGTCGGTGCAGATAAGATGGTTTGGAAAGTTGCAGCAGCTATGACACCAAATTAACAATAATACATTAACAAGATTAATCCCAGTTTTGAATTGAGTTAAAAATTTTATTATCATTTTTCTATTCATTTTCAGTAATACATTTTTTAAATAAAATAATATTTTCAATCATATCAATAATTTTTCATTCTTTTTCAACTACACATTCTCCATCAATCTACTATTTTAAAATACATTTTTTTCAAAATAATGTGGTTCAAATGCACCTTAAGCCCTTGTTTGATATCTGTTATTTATAAAATATATTTTTCATTTTTTTTTCAACTATACATTATTCAATAAAATAATATTACACGTAAATTTAAAATTTTTCTTTATTTTTTAACCACTTAAGTATTATCAATTTATTGATTCAAAATACATTCTTACCATAATATAATTTTAACATCAATTATGTTACAAGTACAATTTTTTTGACATCAAGTTTGATAAGGTGTTACATGTTGAAGCTTGAGTGGTCAGTTTTAAAACAACACACTTTTTCGTCTATTTATTTTTGAATTTGTACACAATGTTATTCACATTATAATCCATGGATTGTACAAGAAGTTTTATTCTTTTAACATTGAGGGTAAGTTTACCCTTATAATACAAGCTTTACTCAATAAACATCATGTCAGTGTTTTAAAACTTGGCCCCGCTCGTTGGGTCAACAAGAAAATCTATGACCTGGCCATCAACAGATACAAAAGTTTGATAAAAGTATTATTTTTTTTCGTTATTTTAAAGTACGCAAACAAATATATGAACAGATTCCATCATAAAAAATAAGATGAGAAAATTAATTAAAGGTTAGTAATAAGATTGATGGAAAAAAGTTGGGGATAATGGTCTCTTTGGATCTCATTGGATTTCATTCGGTGGACGAATCTTGTAAAGATCGAATATCAAAGAAGTAGGATTAATTGAGACTCTTCAAATAAGCATATGTCAACTAAATGGCATTTTCGTAGTAACTGCGATTGAGGATTTTCGGTTTATGGGGGTAGTGTGAGATTCATAGTCGGGGAGTGCGAAAATGACCAAAAATTGAAAATTTTAATTACAATTAAAATATGTTGTAGGTAACAAAAATTATGGTTCAAGTATAATTATTCTCACAATTAAAATAAAAATCTCGATATGATTCTTTAAATTAGGGTTGAACAAAATTGAAAACTGATTGAATAGTACATGAATCAATTAGTTCGATTTTGTTTATGTTGGAAAACAAATAAGTTTTGGTTCCGAAAATTGAGAATCAAACTGTACTGATTTTGATTCTTAGTGCTGAACCAAAATTACATAAATAATGCTTTCTAGCACTCATCTACATGACAATACGTGATAAGTTCAATTAAATGTGAATTTGTTGGAAAATTGTTTTATATTAGTGAAATGAGTCAACTTTGAGCCCAAATTTTAGTGGGATCCGTGCCTTATTTTTAACGGAATCTAGAATATTCACGTTCTACTCCGCAAAAGGATTAACGTGATATATTTATTTATCGAAAAATCATTTAGTATTGAATGAAATATTTAATGTCAAAGTAACCCACTTGAAACTATGAAATAGTGAAGAATTTGATTTACTGGAAAATTCTCATACACTTGTCCCACATAGGAAAGTTATGAAACTTTTGTGTGGTTTATATAGTGTAAGGTTGGGAATTGGGTTTGGGCCCCAAGGGGTACCAATAGTCTTTGAAAGGGAGGAGACCTATATCCTATTGGGTTCGGTCCTAACCCCACACGCGCGCGCCGCCGCCGTCCGTCCGGCCGGCTCGGCTCGGCACCGCACGGCACGAGCACGTGCCCGTGTCCGAGTCCGGTCCGGTCGGTTCGGTTCGGTTCGGTTCTTGGACTATATTAATTTTTTGGACAAAATTTATTTAAATTTTTTTGGGTCAAATTATTATTAATCAAATTTTTGGGTACTTAATGATATTAACTGTCTAAACAGTAGACTGTTAATCGAACCTTGCTGTCTGTTCTTTTTTTGGGGACTGTCTGAACAGTGATGACTGTTCTGAAAAGGCTTGAAGGTTGTTTGAATGGCCACGAACAAGTCTATAAATAGCATGCCCCGCAGCCAGAAAAATTACACCATTTTCATTGCGTTTATTCTCTGCATTGAATCTTATCCTCTCTCTCTCTCGTTCTGATATTCATTTCGAAGTAAATACACTTCATTGAGTTCGTTGGAACTCTTGCAGATTGTTGTGCTATTTACGTATGAGACGAAATTCGTTCTATCTTAGGAAACGATCGCTGGACGCCTTTAGCACCTTTTGAAGGTAGCAAATTCGTTTTAAGGAAATATCATGAATTCGGTGGGCTCGAATTAACACTGCGATCTTGTTAATCCATCTGCTTATATAGTTCAAGATAATTCTGTCGTACATTCGAAGGAGACATTTTATATTGTAGAAACAACAGAATTTACGTGATTTATATATTGGAATTTATAATTTAATGTCACTAATAGTGCTATCTAAATTAATATTAAAAATTAATAGTGATAAATAACATTATTCAAATTATAATTGTTAGATGAGAATTGAGTACATGTTTCAATTTACATTTGATTCATGGAAGGATGATGACGTTAATTCTCTTTTAATGCTTTTCATAGCTTTCGCCTTTTGATAGTGCAACCACCTGCTTTTCGTTGTTTTGTCACTTGCACTACTCATTGTTTCCATAGTCCATTAACAATGATATGACAAGTCAATTAACTGACTTTAACATGGAATCAATAATTTCATCACCACAATTTTCAGTGAAAATCGGACCAAATCGAATCGTGTCCCCCCATCTTTTAAATTCTTACTCTTATAATAACTACAACTTAAAATTGCAAGCAATAGAGAAAGCAATAAACAAGATAATATATAATATTTTAATTCTTTTCGTTATATTGTTTAGTATTATTGGAAAAATATCGTAGTTGAGTGGTGTCGAAAAATTTATTCTAAGTGCATGTCTGGGAAACATTATAAGCAAATTTCCGACCGTTTAACAACATTTCCAAGAATAAAACGTCTGACCAGTGTGTAGACGGAAATTTAGCTTTTGGCTAGCCAATTTTCACATTTGCCCTCCTCATTTACAGCCACGACTAAAATGGTTTGAAATGCAAAGAAAGTTGGCAGGGACAAATTGGTAAAATTGCACTTAAAGGAGCCCGACAGTGTCGATGCAACGGTCCCAATTTACTTTCATTAACGGTCAAAATTTGAATTGAAAGCATGTCCAGATAGGTGCTTAGTATTTATTTATTTATTTTTGTGCCATTGACTCATTCAGCTAGAATCATCATTGCCCCCTCTCAAATTAGGAGATCAACAATTTTTTTAAGAAAAAATATCTCAGCTTCTGGGATGGTTAATACCCATTCAAATTAGGAAAATACGCTTACGGAGTGTAGACCAAAATTAACATCAACTGATGTGGAGGTAAAAGAGATTGATTATATTATACCTCTAGTAAAGGTAGACTCAATCTAAAGGAATGAGAAAAATCATTATTTAGTTAGTGTGTGCACCCATTTTGTAGAAATTATAAATTTTGGAACAATAGTATATTATTTTAAAATGAAAATGACATTTGACACGCCATAAATTGAAATAATGCACAACCACCCGTTGAAATTTCATTTTCCCATTCCTGCCTGACAATTGCAATAGAGGGCAATTTACTACTTTACCCATGTTTTTTTCTCTATACATGACAATTGCAATAAAGGGCAATGTTGGAACAAATCAAAATACCAAAAAAGAACGGCTAGTGGGGAGACTGTACATTCAGTTTCACAGCCCTCTCACATTCAATTTCACAGCAAAGCTGTACATCAAGCAGATCTCTCAAAATATTATTGACCTAGTTCATACATTCTCAAATAGGAATTGCTTTATAAATAAAAGCCGCCTACATGCAGCAGTCAGTTGCAGGCAGCTATGATAGCTGCCTGACCTGCGACTATTATTTTTTTTAAGAATATTTTTTATTTTTTATTTTTTTAAACTGACTCATCACAAATTGAAAATAACTAGTGACACGAGTCTGCTCGTGTGGGACGAGCCACACGGGATAGCTTTGGCTCAACCCAATGCCCCAAATTGGGGCTCGGTCCGATGGAATCGAGCCACGAGCTGGCCCGACTGGTGCTTTTCTCGGATCGAGCCATGGGCCGCTCGAGCATCCGAGCCACCTTAACATCCCCACATTTATCCAATTTAGTATTGGGCCTAAAATTATAGGGCCGTGATCCATGATCAGGCCCACACGACTTGAGGGCTGATTCCGGTAAGGCTCCGCCGGAATACAAAACCCATTGGAAAGATCGGGAGTTTAGTGATTGATGAAAGGAAGCTGAAATTTCAGGTGAAGAATGGCGTCAATGGCTCTCGGTGTTCGAGCCTTTAACTCTCTTTCTCTCTCTACAACTTCTCTTCACAGGAACCAAATTTCTGCTCTCTCTCACCGCCCCGTTTGCAGTTCAAATCTGTCCAGATATAGCAAAAATACCATCAAATTCAACGGAAATTTAATACCAAGAACAGGAAATGTGGGACACACAAAAATTCGGGCGATGTCGTCCGATTCAGGATTGGAAGACACTGTGAAGACGACTGTTAATGAAAACCCTGTCGTGGTTTACTCCAAATCTTGGTGTTCGTAAGTAGTGCAAGCAGTGACTCTCTCTCTCTCTCCGTAAGTTTTAATTGTTTCTTGAAGAAATTTGAAAAGGGACTTCTTGAATTTTGTGCTGAAGGTACTCTTCTGAGGTTAAATATTTATTCAAGAGCCTTGGTGTGGAGCCGCGTGTTATTGAATTGGACGAATTGGGTATGTTTTGATCGTTTCTTATATACATAATTCATTTCTGATTATATTTGTGCACTCGATTCTCATGGAAGATTCTAGATTCCATATGTTTGACTGGATGTGGTGTGTGTTCTATAATTATGTCGATCCTTCATATGCATAAAATCTTTTAAATGGTTCAAAGGATTTGCTGATTGAAAACAAAATGTTGCTGCAGTAGAAAGCAATGTAATTGTTGCTTGTTGCTCAGATTCACATGGCTAGTTCTTGTACCGGGCAAAGGTTTTTATTAATAAGTATGCAACTTTCTCGAAAGAGTTCGGAGAGTGTACGTATTTAATAGGTGATATGGAATATAAGGAAAGCTACCATATTTAATAGGTTACCGTTACTGAATATTGGTTCCTTAGATTTTCTTTCATTTTCTTGGTTGGGTTTTTTCACCGGTCAAGTCTTCTTTGTATTCCGATAGTTTTCTTGGTTTAGCTCCTCCTATCTTGCTTTAGCAATTTTCACCCTTTTTTGTGATTAAGCCATGTCTTTCTCTGCTAAGGCATTGGTGTTTTTCTTGTTGATGATGGCATTGGCTCTATTTCGGACATCNAGATTCTAGATTCCATATGTTTGATTGGATGTGGTGTGTGTTCTATAATTATGTCGATCCTTCATATGCATAAAATCTTTTAAATGGTTCAAAGGATTTGCTGATTGAAAACAAAATGTTGCTGCAGTAGAAAGCAATGTAATTGTTGCTTGTTGCTCAGATTCACATGGCTAGTTCTTGTACCGGGCAAAGGTTTTTATTAATAAGTATGCAAATTTCTCGAAAGAGTTCGGAGAGTGTACGTATTTAATAGGTGATATGGAATATAAGGAAAACTACCATATTTAATAGGTTACCGTTACTGAATATTGGTTCCTTAGATTTTCTTTCATTTTCTTGGTTGGGTTTTTTCACCCGTCAAGTCTTCTTAGTATTCCGATAGTTTTCTTGGTTTAGCTCCTCCTATCTTGCTTTAGCAATTTTTACCCTTTTTTGTGATTAAGCCATGTCTTTCTCTGCTAAGGCATTGGTGTTTTTCTTGTTGATGATGGCATTGGCTCTATTTCGGACATCCATGGCTGCGGTATATCAGGTTGGTGATTCTGCGGTTGGAACGCTTTTGGAACTGATTGATGAACCTGGGCTGATACCAATACCTGCCAAGTTGGAGACCCCATAGTTTTTATCTACAATCCTCAATTGCATAATGTCCTGCAAGTGTCCGAACCAGATTATCAAACATGCACAACCTCAGCACCTCTTGCAACCTTCAACACTGGAAGTGATTCAATCCTTCTTCAAACCTCTGGGAATCGCTACTTCATCTGTGCTTTCCACTGTCAATCTGGAATGAAAGTTCCTATCGAAGTCCCAGCCAGCAGCAACCTCGTCTACACCGGTCAACAACCCGTCTCCACCGGCTAGCGGATGAAGAGATGAGGAGGTAGATGATTGTATGATTTGTTGGAGAGAAAGTTCAGCTGGCGGTAGGGTCCCCTAATGTTGTGGTAGGTGGAGGAAGACGGTGAAGGGTTGGAGATGAGCTGGGTGAGTTGGGTTATTGGGTTGTATATTGTTCGGTCGGTTAAGGTTGTATATAGTGGCTGGGTTATATTAATATATGGTGGCTGGGTATGGGTATATGGTAAGATGGGGTGGTTTTGTATGTGGTGGGCCGGTTTAATGATATTGGGTTATATTGGGAATGGGGAATTTTTTTATTTGTTTTGTTCATTTGGACTTTTGTGATGTCCTTGGGTTAAATGGTGTTAACGGGCTTGTATATGAGAATGCAAAGGGATGAGAGAGACATGGGAGTACACCGTTGAGTTTAGTTGCTCGGGTGATGAACAAGAGTTTTTGATTCTCAGAGGAGGATCATATTTGGGTTTTTTTTGGCGTACGCTATTCGGTGGCATTTCTTTCAACTATAGCATATTGGCCAACGATATATTGTTGGATTTTTGACTGGTGTATTGGCCGTTAGAGCTTTTGTCAGAACACGAATTATGTGTTCGGTAGTTCTCCCAACTGATAGAGCTCATTGCGTGTGGTCGGCACACTTCGTGAATTTCTTTTGGAAATTCTTCTTGGGTGTGAGCTCTCTAGATTGGCTCTGGAGTGTTCTTGGATTAGTTTTGGAGTGGTTCTTGGCTGTTTATGCACTATTTGTTGTTCTTGGGTCTCTCATGGTCATTATTTTTCATAATGGTTATTGTGATTTAGGTCACTTCTTCGTGGGCACGAGCATTGTTACCGTCGCCAATTCATAATTACCAGCATCAGATTGAGGGGATATCATTGGAATATAAGGAAAACTACCATATTTAATAGGTTACCAGTAATTAATATTGTAATTGATAGCTACTATATTTATTTGTGATTTTGGTTCTATATAATGAGAGAACCTCTCACATTGAGAGTCATCGAGTCTTATTGAGTATATCTTCATATTTTAGTATCTGATATTAGTTGATGAATTTCCAGTTACCACTAAATGTCATTAGACCATTGTACTGAACTGCGTTATTGGAAATGAAGATATAGCAATTTTATTTCATTACAAATGTTAATACCTTGTTGTTTCAGCATTAATTGTTGATGATCTTGGAGAAATGAGTGCTCAGCGGCTCAAGTCTAGCAATCCATCTTGAACCACATATTTATCTACATAGTTGATGTAAGTTCGTTTTGCCATTGATGCCTTAAACTTGTCAGACTTCAATTTCCCTGAGGTTCCTGAAGGACTATTTTATTTTCTTGGAAAAATAATAAGCATCCATTGAAGACTGATTTTATCCGAGAATTCAATTCTGTCTTCTTCTTGAGGTGTGCTATAGGTTAAGAAACCAATGATGTTTTCAGGTCTACTGGTAAGCCAACATCTAAATTCTATTCTAAAATATGTGAACAACGGTAATTTCATATGAAAAATTACTATAGGTGTCTTTTTGAAGATATAGGAGATACCATTAGTTGCGCTCAAATTGAAGGTAGGAGAAGGTCCCCAAAATAAAATTATTAAGTGTAACAAGCCTGTCATATTAGATGGAGAACAAGGCAATGGGTAGAACATAGAATAGACGGGCTATAACATAGTAAAGACAATTTCATACTCCAAAGGATTAAACCACCTTTCCAGAAGAATAATGCCAGAAGCAGTGCCAAAATCATAGATGACGGGAGGTGATTTGATAGAAAATATGACTGTATTTTAAATAGTTCAATAAAGAATTCCCATGTGGAATTAGGAGATACCATTACTTGTGCTCAAATTCAGAGTAGGAAAAGGTCCCCAAAATAAAATTATTAAGTGTAACAAGCTTGTCATATTAGATGGAGAACAAGGCAATGGGATAGAATATAGAATAGACGGGCTGTAACATAGTTAAGACAATTTCAGACTCCAAAGGGTTAAACCACCTTTCCACAAGAATAATGCCAGAAGCAGTGTCAAAAGAAGCAGTGTCAAAATCATAGGTGGCGCGAGGTGATTTGATTGAAAAGATAGACTGTGTTTTAAATAGTTTAGCGACACAGTTCCATATGGCATTATGTCAATCATGTCAATTATTCTGACACCGTAGCATGGTTCGACTCCAAAAATGCTAGAAATCTTTATGAGGTTTTCACTAGAAGAAATGGGGCTAAAGCTAGTGAAGACAAAAAGACCCTTGAAAATTTTACAACCTCTCAAAGTGAAACTCAGAGGAGATAACCATGTGAATCAATGAACTGCGGTAAAACTTCGAATGACCTGTTAATACCTTTAGGAGTACAGTCGGTCATCAAAGTTGTCAACCCCATTGTGGCAACTGACATTTGATTTGTAGACGAGATGAGGACTTTGTTTGCCAGTGAAATAAGTGCTGCCACTGCAACTGCCACTGGGAATATGGAGAATGGGAGAGGCTGAAGAAAAGTATAGTGCATTGCACTTGTAGTTATATAGGGTCATCAAGTAACAAGCGACACAATCAGTAGTCGGATGAAGAGCAAACAAACTTGCAATTCTTCAGGCGAATCTTCAAGCCTACAAGGCATTTGGGGCAGTACACAGGAGTCCAAGAGTGATAATGAGCTTGACCCTAAATGTTGATTTGAAACGCTCGGGTTTGGCTTCAGAGAGTTGAGGCATTTGTTTTAAATGGGAGGAAATAAGAAGTTTTGCGGGTTCCTGGGTGTCTTTAGATGAAGAGGAGGAGGGGACGAGGTTTTACTCTTAGATTTCCCAAAAGGATATGACAATCACAGTGACGAGGAGAACATGGACATGGAAAGAATGAATATTAACATGATGGGAAGGAGTGGAACTGATGAAGTGGGAATTAGAAATTTTTCCATGCAGTTGCGACAACCTTCATAGCTTTTCGTAAATGGGCTTGTGCATGGAGTGGCATACTGAGTCTGGTCAATCCCATTGTCTTTAATTTCTATTAAATGGGTTTATGTCACTTGTTTGGTGCATTTGCTAACAAAATTTTGGCTTAGAAAAAAATTTATTTCTGAAAGACCTCCAGTTGTAAAGAAGTTTGGCCAATATTTTAGGCTGCTATCTGTATTAAGTTTAAGCCAGCCCATTCACACGTCACTGTTCTATTTGTATACTTAAATTTCTGGAATTGTTTGTGCTGTAATAGTTCCTTGTAGTAACTGGATGACAGGGAGTTGATGAATTCATTGTAATTGACTATAATATTTTTAGTGGCCTGCTTGTTTTGAAGAAAAATTTGCATGCATTCTTATAATAAACCTCAATTCAGTAGGACCATCCCTAATTACTCAAGCAACTATTGCTTCATATGAAAATTCCTAAAGTGGTTGCTCATAATGAACTGCATTGCCATTTTTTCTTGAATGTCTGTTTAACAAAGTTCTGATTTTTCTACTGTCTTATCCCCTACACTTTGATTTGTAAATGAGAAAGACGTTGACAAAAAATTCCCGCAGTTTAGTTCTCATTATGAAGTTACAATCAGGAGTGAGCCTTAATATGCATTATTCTTGGACAAAATTTCATCCTTTAATTGATTGGACACATTGAGAAGTTTTCTCATTTTCAGGTTCTGAAGGTCTGCAACTGCAGAAGACACTTGAAAAGCTTACTGGTCAACATACTGTTCCCAATGTGTTTATAGGTAACAAATTTTGGAAATGCTGTACAATCTTCCTACGTATATTGATCACATCTTACTTAGAATATAAAAACAAGTCACATGAGTATACTTTAATATGCTCCAGAAATTTGTGTTATGCATAAGTCATGTTCTTGTTTTATATGAGAATGCAATGAACCTGAAATGAAGCATGTGAGTAATTATAGAACACTATATTTATTGATAATGGAGTATAAATATCCAGCTGCTGCTTAAAAGGGAACATTGCGCCATTGGTCCCCAACCTTTATATGCAAACAAGTTAGTCCTCGACATTTCATTATATTTGCACAATCAATGCAAGTTGGGGATCATCTTGCTTCTTTCTAAAGGTTTGGAACCACCTCGTTACTTGGAAAATAGGATAAGGACAAATGGTGGAACTTTCCTGATTAAAATTTGTCATATTGTCAGTTCAAATTAGGATTCCAAATCTTAAATGTGCATAATTTTATTTATTTCATGTTATCAGTTAGTAGTTAATGTTAGAGTTTCTCTACTAACATTTGTTTTCATGATCAGGGGGAAGGCACATTGGTGGTTGTACAGGTACTTTTGTCAATCCTGTCCTTTATGAGTTTGTGACAAAATATTTGAGCTCGTCTCTTGAATGAAGAAAGAAATGTCAATGACCCCACTTAGTGTAATAGTATTAGCGTCAAAGGGTAGATATTATTTATTCAAACAAAATAGTGTCATCAATCATCACACTTCTGATAAAAAGTAGTAGTGAATTTCTGATACTTTATAGATAATACCCTCCGCATGACATTTAATATGTTCGAAAAATAGTGCTGCAATTGTTACTTTCATTTTTAATTCAATTGGTTCTGTGAGTTAATTCTTTCTTTCATTTTCTTCCTATTTGCTTCTGATTTGTGCAATATTCTATCTGTTTCCTTGAAGCCATGTGTTTTGAATATACTTATTTCAAATTTTTGGACGACTTATGGTATTTTACTGCAATTTTATACTATTTTCAAGAATAATATGGACGGTTCATAGTGTGAGTACATCTTTCAACTGATTAGACACTTAATTTTTCACAGCTTACAAAATTATTTAAAAGTTCTTGTTTCTTGATGCAGATACTGTCAAACTACACCAGGAAGGAGAACTTGAAGCTTTGCTGTCAGAAGCTGGTGCCAAAAAGATAGGGAGTTAGGCTTGGCTTAATACCCTTGGAGGGATCCTCAGTTCTTGCGCCGTCGTTTCCTGACAAGATACTGTCCTAGATTTCTGTCAGTTTAACGGTACTTCCTGGTTTTTTAAATGGTATCTGGATGTGCATTTTGCTTGTATTAAGACTAGAATCGTTTTGTTGTTGAATTCATTTCTCAAGTACCGGAGATTGCTCAAATAGTACTTCTTAGGGTTCTTAATTTCTCAAATTCATGATTTTTGACTTCTGACTCTGGAAACTGCTTGTCATGGCTGATATAGTGCTACTTACAAAGCAAGTTGAACGAATAAGCCTTGCTTGCTTTTATGCTATCACAACTATGACTGACTATGAGAGAGATGGCTAGAGCATATTTGGTTAAGCTTAAAAGTTAAATTTGCATGCAAGTAAATTTTTATTTTTAATCATGCTGGGGTCCAATTAAAATGTTTATGGAAAATCCTTTTGTCCCTGATACGAGTATTCGTGTTATAGAGCTCAGCCAAACATGCCCATGATGCAGCTGCAATAGAATTAAGGTCTAGAAGAAGCATACTATATACCCATATTCATACACAAGCAAGCTCTTGTATAAAATAGATGCCAAATATTCAACAGGACAGTAGTTCTACATTAACGACAACATATGTCCTCATTCGAATTCCTGGATTTCATCCAATGCATAGTTGTTTGTCGATACATTCGCGTAATTCACTTTGTTAAACCGCACAACAACCGGGTACCTAGTCTTGGGATCCTGCATATGTATTGAATACACGTTTGAATATCCAATTTGGACATAATTTACAGAAATATGCCAGTGTGCGTATGTGTTTATTATATTCACCTGGTCAACTGCAACAACTGAGCCAACCCCCTTGTACCAGTAGGACTCCTTCCTGAGAATTCTCACCTGATATGCCAACAATATCAACTCAATATTCTGCCCTTCTTACAGCAATTCACTTGGATAAATTTGATTGCTTAACTATGTTTCAGTGCTAAACAATATACCTTTTTGGAGTATATAAGTACACACCTTCTTATCGACTTGAACAACGTAACCTTTTTTTCTTTAATCTAATTTTATCATGTCGAGTTGAGTGTGTCGAGCATGTACACTAAATACGAGGGAAATTGTCACTCACCTTTGCGCCCCTCTTGGGTCCAATCGGAGGTGGCTTGGCTGCTTTTGCACTTTCAGCCGCTGGCGGAGCAGTGGTGGCTGCCGGTGCTGCCGCCTCTTCGGCAGCCTTCACAACCAGCCTTGAATTGTTGTTGTTCTTGGAAGAAAAGAATAGCATACCACTCTTGGGTGCACTTATTGTATTTGCTGTGAAATTTGGTGCCACCACAAATCCAGATGCCATACTGCTTGTAGCCATATTATCTTTACTCCCTCAATTCTATGCTGCAACCAAATTTGAGTTTATTAATGAATAATGCAATATTTCAAACTAATGGGATATCTTTTTACTGGACAATGATCAACCTAAGAAAAGCACGTTATCTCTCCAACCACTGTGATGCTGCCATTTGGCACCATATCCCACTGCTTTGGATAATGTGATCTACTTATTTATTTATTATTCTTTTATTTCCGTTATCACTACACGTGTCATTTCTTCATTTGGAAATTTTGGACTGCCTGCATGCTGAACCCACGTGGTTCACTTCATTTGGCATGTGTGTGTTTATTATTTTTAT
>CAIGRB010077759.1:0-15334 GCA_903798255.1 Fraxinus quadrangulata
ACTTATTTTAGCAAACAGTACCACGGCTCCCCAGGGAGACACACTTGGCCCTATAAAACCCTTACTACATAATTCTTCCAACTGTATCTTTAACTCTTGAAGCTTCTTATGAGCCATTCTTTAAGGTGATTTAGACATAGACGTAACTCCGATGATCAAACAAATTGTAAATTCTACTTGCCTATCAAGGGTACCTGGTAGGTCATTGAAAAACACATTGGGATACTCTCATACTATTGGTAATTTGGTATGGTATCTATATTTGTCTCACTTTCTAACGTGCTAGTAATGTTGACAAGATTCCTTCTCTAGCAACTTCTTCGCGTACATAGATAAAATGAGGCGGAAAAGTGCTTTAATCTTAGACTCATAAATCCTAAATTCTTCTTCACTGTGTCTTCAAAATACTACTTTCTCAAAACATATTATGGTTGCTCGATTGCTACCCAGCCAGTACATGCCTGGATTTTCAGTTAGGGTACAATGTGAACCCCATCCTCGTGTCCATTTTGAGATTGTGTTATCTAACTGTCCATATCAATCCGTGTCAAAAGATACACCAATTGGAATTAGACATATTGAAATTTATAAATTGAGCCCATTTCATTTCATTTTTTTAATCCAATTGAAAAAAAAAAAAAAAAAATCCATATGATTTTTATGTTTTAAGTCCACGTTTGGTAAGAATTAAAATCTAAATTTTAATTTAAGCCAAAATCAATAATTAATTTTAACCACTTTTTTTTAGACTCACAACTTTTCAATACCATATTTTATTAATTTTTGTCAAAATCTGCTGAAAATTTGATTTCAATTCTCACCAAATAGAGACTAAATTTTGACCATTAGCATCGAGATTTAGTATGCAAAAATCCAGTTAAGAGAAGTACAATCAAGGTTGGTTCACACGGAAGAAACGTTGTATATTAGGAGCTGACATTCAATTATTTTCTTAGCGCAATGTAGGGGAGAAATCTGTTTAATGAGATTTACTACTACATAACCTCAATTCATTTACTCTTCGCCTTTCTAGTTATTCTTATTGTCTTAGTCGATTCATGAAAACATTTTCCAATTGATGTTCTCATTTTCTCAATCAAGTGTGTCTTGGTTCCGTTTGGACATCCGTTTGATTGGTATCTCAATTGACCACAACAACTAAAAAATAAAAAATAAAAAAATGGTCACTTGCTTTGCTTAAGGATTCATATTAACGTAAGACCGTCGACATTTAGTGGCACGTTTTCGTATGTTCCTAATAGTTGGTAGTTGGTAGAAGCCCTAATTTTTATTTTTTTTCAAAAGTTGGAGATAAGAATATTGAGTGTTATTGTGCTAAATCTAAAGTACATAATATTGTAAATAAGTAGAAAAGTTGACCTAAAAGTTTGAATTGTTGTCCCTACGACGACTAATTAAACACACAATTAAGTTGATTCTAATCTATTTGCAACTTAAAGAACACAACTTTTTGAAATTTAGATTAATCTAAGGTAAGTTATCTACTAACCTAGACTAATAATACTAGGAAGGATGGGTAATGGGTAGAAATCCCGGTGCCATTAATTAGCCACACTCATATTCTATCCATAATTTGGTTCAATTGTTGTTATGTTGATGATGATAAACCCAAAATAAAATATTAACTTTCGTCTCTCAAGTACTAGTTAACCTATCCCAAAATATCAAACTTTCTTCTCTCGATAAGTAGTTTGATAAAAGTGATACAAAACTACTTAGGAAAACCACATGAATAAATAATAATCTTTCTAGTTAACAACAAATTGATAAAAACCAAGATTGAGTGTTCTAACGTACAATTTTCGGATCTAACATGTAAACATATGCAATGTGATTTAAATCTTGTTTTCAAACAAGAAAATATATCAATCAAGACAACTAATATATTGTTCGTATTAACAATTAATTAAATATGAGTAAAAATCAATATATTGTTCGTATTAACAAATAGTGTAGCCATGAATCATCATAACAGAAAATTACTAATAATTATTAGAAGACGTCATCGCGTCTAAAGAAAAAGAGAAGAAAATAGTAAGAAATCTTGAACCAAGCTTGAAATCCCCCTCTCTATACCTTAGCATTTAATCTTGTGTTTGCTCTCAATTGTTCTCCAAAATTGTCCACCCTAATGAGTCTAAGAGACTAAGCCTATTCTTGGTTCATATTTTTAAACTGTTCATAAAAACTAAATCATTTTTTATGTACACATTTCCAAAAACTCACAAGTGCTATCCACTATCCATCACCCATTTCTATTTATATAATTTAAGTTGTTCATAAACACTTCTAAAACATGTTCTCAATATATATAGGACTCGTTTTTGCCTTGAGAACCATGCAAAAAGGGACAAATACTGCCCCTTAAGTCATAAAAATAAAAAATGATGAATTTAGAACATTGTTGCCCACAATCGAGTAGCCATGCCAAATAAGACGTAGTTTGGTTCTGCGCCTAAATCGAATGGGGGCTAGATTTATTCCGTAGCACGGAATTCTGTAACAGCAAAAACAAAGACCCTCACTAGCGGATCAACTGCATGCTTCGTCTACGTGCGTGAATTTCACATTATGTCCCAGCTTTTTATTCCTTTCTCCCCCCACTTCCATCTTCTTGCATCCCTTTTTTAACCCTTGTTTAACATTGATAGAACTCTTCAATGTGATCACTAACTAGTGGTGATTCCAAGATCGGAGTTCAGTTAGTGTAGACCTTAACTGTTGATCGTTGACAATTGACCGTCGACAGTTAACGATCCTAATAACGAGGTCGTTTATTAAGATTTAATTAAATAAGTATGACATCCTAATATCATCTTTGATACTAGGATTATATGACTCGATAGAGGAGCGTTTCGCTATATCAGATACAAGATCATCCACATTGAATTGAGCCCAAGATTTCTTTGTATTATTTAACAACTCATGTGCTCATCTAGAAGTAGTGGTGGGACTAGATGCACCACTAGAACTAGGTATGGACTTTCATTTTGGTTGAAATAAACGTTCCATTATTTGCAAAATGTCCCAATTTATTTTTCAATTAAAATTGATTAAAAAATAGAGTACACATTTTTGAATTGAGCCCAAGATCTTCTCTATTAATTTTTTTTTTCACTTACCATAATCTCCTAAAGATAAATCTCCAAATGACAAATCAAAACTCATAAAGGATAAGTGATAAATTATAACTCTATAAATTATTTATTATAAATCACAATTCTCATTTTTCTGTCAATTAACTCATAAAACATAAATCATAACTCATAGATAATAAATAAAATGTGAATTATGTGATTATATGAAGTGTGAACAAAGAAAGAGAGAGAGAGAGAGAGAGAGAGAGGAGAGAGAGGCGCTCACTACTCAGTGCTCATAGGAGGTTCGTCTATCCGAGAGTCTGTTGGCTCGCAAATCCCACTACAGGAGCCAGGAAGTGGAGAACAGGAGAAGGAGGGTTTGAATTGCGGGACTTGTTAGTATTGCTTCACACATATATGATAGGGCAACTTACACAAATACCCTTAAAATTAAGGGTCTTTTGAAAAATCATATGAAAAAAATTTTGAAAGTAAAAAATACTGTATAATATTAAAAAGTGACAGAATGCCACTTTTTTTTTTTTTTATATAAAATTTGTTACTTTTTAATTAAAAAAAAGTTACACAATGCCACTTTTAAAAATTAATGTTTGTCAATAACAGAAAGTGATAGAAATCAAGAAGGAGACTGAAAAAAATGACAGCACTAAAAAAAAGTGACAAAAATTCAAAAACAAAAATGATAAATATTAAAAAAGTGACAAAAATTCAAAAAAAGTGATAGAAATTTTTAAAAAGTGACATAAATTAAAAGAATTTACACAAATGAAAAAAGTCATGACAATAAAAAAAAGTGACAAACTAAAAAAAGCGATAAAAATTTTTAAAAAGTGACAAATTACAAAAAAAAAAAAAATGTAACAAACACTTAAAAGTGACGAAATTAAACAAAAGGTGACAAAAAAAAAGTCACATTATCTTATTATAGCAATTAACTAGATATATACATGTGTATTTTTGAAAATTTAAATATACGAATTTAAACATTGTTTTACGTTAATAATATGAAAAATTAACTTTGAATCAATTCAATTGATGCATACAAGATATTTGCAAAAATGAGAATGTGAAAAAAATGACATTCTGTTACTTTTCTCTTTAGAAGTCATAGTATCTCATTGAAGCAATTGAATAGATGCACATGTGCATTTTTGAAAATTTAAATATATGAATTCAAACATTGTTTTACGTTAATACATAACTTTGAATAAATTCAATATATGCATACAAGTTGTTTGAGAAAATGAGAATGTGAAAACAGTGGCATTCTATCACTTTTCTTTTTAAAAAAAAGTCACAGTAAATTAATTAGATGTATACATGTGCGTTTTTGAGTCTTCGCTCTGCCCCCTAGCACAAACCCAATTCTTCACTTTCCCTATCCTTTTTCCTCACCGAAATCAAGCTTCACACTAACTTAACTTTCATTTTCCATGTCATAGATGCAAACACAATTGCATTCATCATCATTTCTTTCTATAGATCCTCATAAGCTTCAAGCACACCAACAAGAACAAGCAATGCTTACAACAGTTACCAAGGCAGTTTACAAACTTGTTATGTAAATTATAGAATGACTAAAGATGTAAAAAGAAAATTTCACATATTATTAAGTTCAGAAGGTAGAGAAAAGAAATAATCATTTACAGCAACAACATTGCTTTCCATCTTCTACTAATAGGGCCATAACTTCCACGCTAAATTTCCTTTTATCACTTTTGTTTACACAAAACAAAAGGCCACTTGGAAGCTGTGAAGATTTCTAAAAGGCATAATATCACATACGAAATATTTCCAGGAACTAAAATTAAAACATATACACAAGAGGGGAAACTGAATTGATACTCCTATCTTGCAATTAATGCTACGTTGGGTTTATAAGATGCTAAAGAAATTTTGTTCTTCTTCTTTGAAGATAGTTCTTCATTAATATTTTTTTCTTCTTCAACCCACTGTTCTCCGATTATTGTAGGAACAGGAGTCGGAATCGGCATTGGCACCAAAGTGAATAAGTCGAAATCAGACTCAAATTTCTGGATTTTGATCGAATTAGGTTAGGGTTTCGACTATTTGGAGTTTTTAGGGTCAGAGTTTAAGATCTTCACAAAATGAGAAGGAGTAATCTGAGGACGAACGGAGATGGAAGAAGATCGAGGCGAAATCGATCAGAAATGGTAGGAAATAGAGATTTCATGTTGAGGTTTTTTGGAGTTTGAGAAATCACCTATGGAGTGGGAACGTTTTCAGGGAGAAGGAGTGAGTTTCTATGGGTTTATTTGGGCTGGAGTTTTAGTTAATAGTTTAGGATATGACGTAATTAATACTTGATTAAAATATTTAATTAGTTTAAAAGGTATTAATCAAAATATTATTTTTATGGGGTACTAGGCCTAGTTTCCTCTATATGATATATCCATAGATTTGGCCTTTTTTTTAAAGGCCCATCAGGCCATCACTCATCAGCCCAAACAAAAGGGCCAAAACTTATTAAAAAAAAAACCAATTGGCAATTAGTGCTTCCCTTCCTCACCTTCTTCCTTCCATGCAGCTCTGCCTCTACAACTGGCGCCCGACCGATGGCTACTACTGAAGTTCTGGCAGAGCCCAGCACGCGCGGTTGTGCCCCCTCACCAAGTGTTGGTTCTGCCACTATCATTAACTAGAAAGTTATGTTGATAATTAAGAATGCTGATACTGATGGTATTACATTTGTTAATAATTTACAACTAGAGACTTCAGTTGAAATAGTTTGCACAGGCTTCGGCCACACTTCGGCAGCATCTTGCTCCCATCAAGTTGAAGCTCCTCCGGAAGTTTGTATGCTAATTGCAACCAATTTTATTTGTTTCTCGATCGAAAATTTCATACGATCAAATATCTCCAAAGTTTGAAGGTAGTAAACGAAACTTCCAATATGTAATTGGTCATAACATTTTTTTCTCGATTTTCGAGACTGATCCACTCTCTCTATACACTCACTATGTATTATTATGACTCTTGCATTCTGTAACAACTTTTTTTAGGGAAATTAAAATAACCCGAACAGAATGCTCAAATGCATGCTGTGTCTGAACTACAAGTTTATATTTTTCCTTGTCCCTATAGAGAACTAAGATTTAAGTGAGCAAGCTAATCTATAAGACGAAGACCACTTTTACAAGTTTAATCTCATGTTATCACCTACTGCAACTGCAGATTAACAACACGAACTCTCTCCCCGTATTTCAGTGTTAACATAAATTTGGCGTTATCAGTAATATGACAAGAAGAAACAGGTGAAACGAAAACGAAATAGATTGCTATTTCTCATTTTTGGGTTTAATACATGACAAAACTACACTACATGGTAATCTGCCCTGTAGTCTGTAGAATGTTCTATCTTTATCAGATCACTTAAGCCGCCAAGGTCAAATAAGAGGAGCCAAGGGCTCTCCATCAAATGATATTGAGTTAGGACTTTGCGGGGAGATTCCTCCAATTGAATCGGGTTAAGTAGTTCTGTCTTTCATCTCAAAATAATTGTCGTTAGGCTTGTTGATGACTAAAAATGACGTTGCAAATTAGATCAACTTAAAAGGTATTTCATAAGTAATTGATGGAATGTATTAAAACAAGACGTTTTGATTGAGAATTGATTTTCTCTTTTAGCATGGATCACCATACGTCCCTCTACCTTGGTGGGGGATAAGTATCCCTATTTATAAGCCTTATAGTGAGAGTTGGCCACTCTCTGTCTCATCAAGCTACAGTACCTACCTTGAAATGCGTGCCACCATCCTGAAAGGAAAATTTATATTGGTTGTCGAGCTCGGCGGGTCAGGTCATCATTGGACATAAGGTATAGTTGTCGCCTAAGCAATGATCACTTACTGTCTAAGTAATCATTAATTTCATCTGATTGGGTAATGTGGAGGAGATGACATCGAAGATGACAAGTGTTCTTTTAAGACTGGTTGTGAAGGAGGCGATGATGTCATTGTTGAACATCTTTTCAGGGTTTAATGATGATGTTCCCTTATGACGATAGTGGATGGCCAATCTATTGGGAGAGCTCTTTAGTCCGATCTCAAGATTAATTTATTATAACACTTTTTTTATCCTTTTGAAGTGAGGCCGAATTGGCTTGAGTTCAATCGCCAACAAGACCTACACATCAATTTAAAAAAAGGAACCGCTTATCATCTTCAACTCTTCATAAGACGTTCAAAATAAGTGTTGATTTTCAGGTTCTATACTCTCTCCTGAAGCTCCTTTTGGAGCTCATCTTGTTGTTAGTTAAACAAATAATCCACATCACCAAACGCAATAATTGACACAAAATAGGAAAATTAAAAGCACCGAACATACAATTTAATGCACTTCACTTTCAATGAGAGAGCTACGTGCACCTGGTGCTGCTGTACTATATAACAAATAAAATAAAAAATAAAAGAATTACAATGTGTTTTTTGAACTCATTCCTCTCTCTCTAATTTCTCTCTACCACGATTAGATTTGGGGCTCATCCTTTATATAGGAGAGAAACATTAGGACGAACTAGTAAATGTACAGTTTCTCAAAGGTCGAACCACAAACGAAGGAAGAAGTATATAATACATTATGCTCTACAACCTATTAGAGACACACAAAATACCATAATCACTTTGATACCACTTTGTTGAGAACTCGGCCAAATAATTAAAGACGAGAATAATATGAGCAATATAAAAATAATGGATAATAAAGAAAACAAGATTTATTTGAAAACCCAAATCCGAGAAAATCATGGGCATAGATGGAGAATTCACTATAATCAATAGTAAAGAGTTACAAAGGATATCTTTGGACTAATAACTAATTGGATAATTAGTCAATTTCAATATGTGTTGTACACCACATATTTATTACCAAAGAATCCATAACATACTAGGAGAATTAAAACATGAAAAGTTTAATATAAAGTGAAGTCCCAATATAATGGGTAAAACTAATAATGAAAAATTTAGAATGAAATGGGAGTCAAAATTACATTGGACTCCTTCAAAACATCTTCAAGTATATTACCAACTCTCAATACTCCTCCAATAGTACTTCCAATCAAATACTCAACAAGAATTCGAGTTACAACCCAATTCTAACAAAACCAACACAGCTTCCCTTTCTTGATCCAGTGTGCCTGCTGGAGCGAACAATTATCTCGCAAGAGTTAAGACATAGCAGTTCGGTAAACCTGGGCATAAACATAATACTGATTTGAAATCAAAAGTAAAAACTTTTAGTATGTACCTGCTTATCTTGTCTACCTTTAGCAACTTTAGAAGGGATGCAACATCGCTAACTGTGGGACCAGAAGATACAGACTCAGCCAGGCCTGGATATGGAGTAGAACCAGAACACAAATTAATTGGCACTTAGCCATTCCACTCCATTTCCAGCCATGGACAAGTCTGTCCACTGCTCGGAGCTGAGCTTCCTCTTATAAGGAGGGGCTGAAGATGGCCTTATCCACAAGAATGTAATCACTATATATAACAAGAAACTGTGGATAAAATCTAAACAAATAAATGATCTTTATGTTCCTTAGATTATGGCGGTTCACCAAGGGGAGAATAATCCAAGGGAACTAACACTGCAAAAGTTAATGGTAGATATGATTTGCTTCAATAACAAATGCAAAAGTTGCATCGATCTGAACTATGAAATCCCATAAAACTTGTTTTTATTAAGATCAAGAATGATAGGGTCTCTGTTAATCAAACACGGTGATGTCGATGTGTACAGGATTTATTGCGTGGCATTTTCTCCTCTTGTTCATAAAAAACTAGGGAATTTCTCATCTGTATTGGATCTGATGGAATTGAATACACTTGGCCAATAGTATAGATTTCAAACATCAAATAACTTTATAAACTTGGGTCCAAAAGCTAATGGCATTTTACTTAATTTTCAGCCACTCCCCTTGATTTTCAATTTTAGCTAGTTTTTTTAGGCAATGAGCTCTCAAACTTTTTGCAAAGCCTTTGTCGTTGGGAGGGTCTTTCAGCTTCCACAGGGCAGTTCCAACAGTTTGAATACTGCTCAAAGAGTTTAATAGTTTGAGCATGTTTCTATGCGCTTTTAAGTAAAAGTTACTTTTGTGAAAATGAGTTTCTATGTACTTTCACAACAAGTATCTTTTAAGCATAACCAAACATATAACCTTTGTTCTCCATGAACACACACAAGTAGGCACCAAAATCAGTAAAGGCCAAGACTGGTTTTATGTTTCATGATGCCACCTACTACAGCTGCAGATAATAAAAACAGCGGAAACTGGCCGTCTGGCCAGGCTTCACGACTTCTGGGAATACCATTTGAAGACAACGGCAAAAACCAATAATTTTATAGACATCTGGGCAATAACAAATTACAGAAACATGAAATTGTTGGTAATGAGTTAACCGGAAAGAAAAAAAAGATAGCAGGTGGAAGTAGGAAAATGAAAAACAATAAACTGGAAACTGGAAAATGCATTATTGCTGAACCATAATACTCATAAACAGTAACTTTTCTTGGGTCAATTACAACACATCGGAAAATGGATTAATTGTACCACTCTTTATCCTCATGGGCGTAAAATATGACTATCAAATACACTACGGATATCCATCGCAAACCCAATTGCAGAATCAAACCGCGAATCACCTCCATAAATAGCTAGAGATTGTTTTAAACTCTGGTTTGCTACTTCAAGTTCAGCTTCTCTCTGCTTGCTCTCGTTAAGCTTCTTTTGGAGCTCAGCTTCCTTCTCTCTACTCTCCTCCAGTGCTAGCTGGATTTCAGCATTAATTTGCTTCAAATCCCCCAAGGATTTCCGAGCTCGCTTACACGCTCTTTTCCTGTTGAACCAGCTGGCAATCTGCTCCATATCCAGACCTGTAGTCCGCACCAAGTCAATCTTCTTCTCTCTGGTCAGGTGCTCCGATTCTTCAAATGCCGACTTGAGAGCATCAATCTGACATTTCTCAAATCGTTTAGCCATGACTTCTCACAGTTAAAATCCTCAATCTTTCTGTTTCGATTTATAGGAAAGATTAGTCCCTTCAAAAATAAATTTAGAACAGTAAAATGGAAATAAAACAGATCAGTGTCATGACAAGCAAATGAAAACAAATGGAACGACGAAAAATACGAGGACAAATTAGAAGCTCCTCTAAGGATGTTAGTGAAAATGGGGTAAAGTATTAAATTTGGCACGCAAATATTTTAACTTGTATTACCTGCATTTATGACGAAGATTGGTATATTCTTTCTCTTTCAGAGTTCATACGTCATTGTATTGTATGCATCAACTCCTTTATAATAACACAACAAAAATCATAGATTTTACCCACGTAGTATTCCTCTGTCTGTAGCATCTTTTGCCGAATGATTTGTCTCCATGTTAAAGGATATCAATTGCATCGTTTCTTTTTAAGAATTTTTAACTGTTATCATAGCATCCACTGGCATGTAAAAGGATTCGAAAGGACAATGCTGATGCTCTTTCTAAAGCTTCATTGATTGTTTTAGGACTACAGTATATAGATGCAGCAGTAACAGATAAGTAGTAAAACAACTAAATTCAAGTTTCTTAATTCCATTCTGCGGTAGGTCTGATTTGAGAAATTTAGTGAGAAAGGTTGTTACTTAATGGACCGGATCAATTGTACAACTGCCGAATATCGGGTTTCATAAACTACACTCGGCAGCAGCTACTATTGGGATCAAAATTCAAGATCAATTTAAAAGTGACGATATGAGGGAAAGTTAATCGAAGTCAGAGTCAGGAGGAAATGTTTACTGTGGTTATGTTATTGTCAGTAAAACTCTTAATCCAGGAGCACTGACATCAAGCCCCAAGACATTAACAATTAGGAACTATAATAAGTTTTTTAATGAATATGGGCATATACTATTTTCTCGTTTCTTGCTTCAGCTTAACATCTTCAGATTTGATTCTCAATCTTCCGTATTACATGCGATTGCTAATCCCTGTGGAATTCCATAAAACTTTTATTTTACTTTTTATGAATTTATTTGACAAAGTAAACTCCAAATCCATTCTCTACTTAATAAAGTATGGTCCCTGTGGACAGTGACTGATGTCAGATAAAATAAACTCACCTTTAACTACTCCCTGTTCTTCCATTTCTACATAAACTACCGAATCTACATCCCAGGCAACAACTACATAAATCTAAAATTAAACCCATATGCAATTCCCTCAACAATAAACTTGATTTCATTTTATTGCAAGCAGTTTCCTGGAGTCATCAGAAAATTGTACCCTTTTTTATTCCAAAGAAACTGTCAATAATTGTGAAGTACTCAAGATCAACTAATTATTACATGAAATTCCGTCTAAACCCTTTCAGTATCTTACAGGAAAAATATACCTTATACCAATATGTTCTCTCAATAAAGTGTATGAATCAACTTTTAATGTGATTGATGACAAGCCAATTACATGAAGAGTGAAGCACAGGGCGACTGTAGTTTGAGCATAAATCTTTTCATACCTTAACTAGAAGAAAGTGCGCTAGATACTAATACAGTTAAGTAACAATTCATAGCAGAAATTCTATTTTGCAGAAATATACCGATGAACATTTACATAGAAACATATAGAAACCGTGAAACTAAGTATTTTGAAAAGGAAGTTGAGTGATCAACATGTCTCGAAAAACACGTCAAGTACTACATTCAGCTATATCTTAGTTTCATGCTGCATTAGTCTACCGCATGAATTATTCATGTTGCAACTTGCAACATTTAATCTTAAATAGAATGCATTATTGGAGATTTATTGGATTGTAGCTATCAAAGAATTTCAATTAGGACACTAAATTTACAACCTGTCGAAGGAGTTCCAATTTGTTAGAATTTTTTTCATCAAATAATAAAAAAATTAAACAAACAAAATCTAACAGCTCCGTTATCTTAATCTCGTCCATGCCACTGTCCTTTTTCACATACAGGAGCCATGACACTTTATTGCATCTAGCCGCCAAGACAATAACATTCATTCAGGTATACTTACCTCATAAATAATTTTGTTCCATATATTTCCTACTTATAATAATGTTGCAACTTGCAACATTACTTAAACTAATCTCTATTAAACTGTTTCAGATTTGTTGGGTAGTGAACATCCATATGAGTAAGGTGGCCGTGCTTTAATTAAATATTACGTGAGGTCAGCAATAAGAATATTTTTCTCATATATCATTTTTTTTTATTTAGCCAATTGTGTTGTTCTTCCTAAACAGTAATCTACATTCGTCTTTCTAAAATGTTAAAATCATTCAAAACCAGTTTATTGCTTTTCTTATCTTCCCTGGGGTTCCTTTAAGCATTTTATGATTATTAAATTTGTTGTAGAGTAAGCAATGAATGGAAACATACGAGTAACACGGAACTCAAAAGCCTTAATCAAACACATCAGCTATAAGAATATCCTTCTCATACATTCTTCTTCAAAAAGAAGGCCTACTCCCATTATTGCCGACGAGTCTTTTTTTATTTAGCCAATCATATTACTTTCCCTAAACAGTAATCTACAGGTCATTCATACATACATCTAAAAATATTTAACACAACTTAATTCATTTATCTAAACTTATCTTCTAAAGAGGCTCCACTAACAATAGTGATTTAATCCCATAACATATCAGAAGAGTACAATTTGTACCACCAAAACAAAATGGCCTAGGCCTAATAGAATTAGCAATGAATTAAACAGAGTGAGAACAAATTCATGTAGTCAGACTTAAATTTATTTAAAAACTAGTTTTTGCCTCTTTAACATGTCTTCCTTTGAGTTCCTTAGAATATTTTATGAACAGCTTTTAGAGGAAGCTAGTCCATAGACTTCCTTGGAAAGCTCGTCTACAAAAAACAAAGGAAGTGTTGACGGTACAAATTGATTCAAATGAGTCTATTGATGAAACAATTACAATCCAATATCAATGTTATACAATCAATAAATCCTCTCACCTAACTATGACTTTCACCTCCTAAATTCACTAGTCTTGATGTTTCAACTAAAATAAGAGGAGAAATAGCTAATTGGGAGGGAGATATTTGAATTGCATGCCTTTTTTTCTTTAAATGAGAGGGTATTCATAGATTCTCTCCAAGCGTTGGGGTACTTTAGTCATTTTAAAGTTGTGCCAGACAGTGGCTCCTTGTTGGTTATCTTGTAATTGATTCGGTTAGGAGTCACACTTTATTCATTTGCCCACGTGCTTCTCAGTGATGGTCTATAACAGTTTGTTTATGAAAAATAGTTCATGACTCTTAGACAAGCCAGCACAGGCGGCCGCAGGGGCTTGCCTGGTGCCTACAGCCACCGAGCTGGCTCCGCCCCTGCCCACATAACTAGTTTCAGTGCAATATGAATTTTTTCATAGTTCATACCTTAGCGTGTAGATTGATATAACCATAGCAGATATCCCATCTTCTGAAAATGTAAACATCAAAAATAGGAAATTGAGAAAATCATATCATGAAAACAAACTTAAATGATGGGGAATGCCAATAAATTGGATATAACATAATTAGTTTTGAATACATCGAAACCTACGCATCATTTGAACTGATTTTGAAAACCCAACAAGCCCATCGAAAGCAAAAGTTGAAAATACGAAGAAAAGGTAGTTAACAAGTGTTCAAGGGTAAGCAAGATTCAACTAAAATGCAAAACAATATATAAATTAAGTCTGTAAAATTCTAAAATAAGAAAGCAATAAAGTACTGTAAAATGATTCAATACAGTAACTGCATATGCCCATTTCCAGAGATGATAACAGCAGATCCAGACTCGCTCAGGACTGGATATGGAGCAAAATAATTAAATATATTTGTAGAAAGTACTGCTCCTGCTCCATAGCCATCCCTGTACAAGTCCATCCGCTGCTTTGAGCTTCAATTCTTAATGCAGGTATTTTCAAGCACAAGATATCAGTTATTTATACTATGCTTTTGTGGGTCACCCAAGAAATTAGTAGGTGGAATTTGAAATTCAGGTTTGGAATCAAGGGTGGGTTAAATTTAGGAGTTAAACTACTCTCACGTCCATTTCTGACATTTTTGTTGACATGAAATTAATTTCATGATGGGTAAAAAATATAGCCATTGATTTGAGGATTATGCTACTTGAATACTAAAATGATCAACAAAGGATTACATGAAATAAGAGGAAAAAAGATGGATGAAAAAATTGACTATATTTTAAATTGACAAATAATATAGTATCATGTGACTTTGCGTAATTTCATACGAATCTTTATGTGTATGTAACAAGGAGGAAATGCATGTAAATAACATTTTCACTGTTCTATATTTTCAAAGTGACATTTGACTAGAATATAGTATAAAAAAGAAAAAAAAAACGTGAAAATATAACTTTATCTGGAAAAAGTCAAAACTAACCTCACTTTGTCAAAAGGAAAGCTCTCACTTACGACTCCCTTCCCAAACCGATCCTCTCACCTTCGACCGTCGCAAGAAATTCACGAAATCGACCACCTGAAAATCGGCAAAGAGATGACACGGTCACCAACGACTAATAAGGTTAGTCGTTGTCATCAAAATGGAGTTTTTCATAGATGGGTTTTTCATATGTTTAGTTCGAATTTTTGTTACATTTATTTAGTTTATTTGTTCATAAAATGGAGTTAGTGTTGTATGATTGTGGAGTTTTTGGGAATATTTTATGGTAGGTAGGAGGTTTCCGTCACCGGAAATGGAGATTTCCACGATGGGGCTGTTAACTTGACCTGGCTGTTAACAGCCGGAACAGCCGAGTTAGGGAGTGGGCAAGCTCTTAACATTCGGGTCAGGGGAGTGGGTCGACTGTTAACAGCTGGGTCACGAGTGTGGGCAGGCTGTTAACAGCCGGGTCAAGGGTGATCCGGCTGTTAACAAGCCGATTGTTAATGGGCTGGCTTTTAAGTTAACAGCCGGCCATTAACAGCCTAATATTAATGGGCCGGCTGTTAACCGCCCATATTGTTAACATGGATCTCGTTTACAGTCGGTCCATTATTTTAATGTTCTTTAATTAATTTTATTTAATCAATTTTATTTAATCAATAATTTAATGAATTTAAAATTCTTTAATTAAGTTAAAATTCTAGTAATATAAAAAATTCCATAATTTCATTAATTAAAAATTCTGTAATAAAAATAATGAATTGAAAATTAATTAA
>CAIGRB010077767.1:10155-20881 GCA_903798255.1 Fraxinus quadrangulata
GGATGTTTTGTTATAGAACAAAACATTGGAGACCCACTGAGAGATTCGACATGGATAACTATCTGAGTGTTAGTGGTTAATCTCTAATGTTCGGTAGTGGAATTGGTCATTTGACTTGAGGTCATCATAGTGCCTTATATGATGACGGTCATACTTTGGTGGTGTTGGATGTTGCTCTGCCAATGGTCGCTAATACAACATCGTTCGGATATGTTAAGAATCATATGAATGTTGTGAATGATCAATAGAAGATTTGTCACTCTTAGATAGTAAGAGAATATGATTTACATTTTAGCCAGTTAAGTTGATAATGAAATCCTTGGTCAAGGTGAACTCATAAGTCCAAAATGAGTTTTCGACTTACATTGTCTTAACGGTAGGATAAAAGATATGATCAATAAACGAGATTGACGCATATCCATATCTCGTAATTGATCGGATCATATTGACGAAATGACTATAGTTTCACGGTAAACGAATAAGTTTGATTTTGTCACACTACATGACATTTCCCTTCACATGTATTGCCCGACACATTGTTAGATATCAATCTGGGACGACGAATGTGAATTAATGATAAATTAAAAGGAGTGTTTTAATTTATTGATTTTGATTAGATCAAAATAATAATTTACGTCGTTAGGTATCATGATTGAGAATCTAATGGGTCACACATAAAAGAGAGCCAGAAGAATGAGATTTATCAATTAATTAATTGACAAGTGTTGGATAATTAATTAATTGAGTTTTCTTATTAATAGGCCCGAATTAATTAATTAAATTAATTAATTCATGGTCCATACTTAATTAATTTGATTAATTAAGTATTGGACTAGGTTAAATCTAAGAGGCGGATCAAGCCCACTTGGGATTATATTAATATGCTACTAGGGTTTGAGAAATGCATGAATTTTTCTATTATTCTTGCTAGCACAAGAAAAGAAACATTAGTCGTCATTCTTGTTCTCTGTGTGGATCACCATTGGAGGTTGGACAATTGGACAGCTTGGATTATATATCGTGATCATTGGAGTTCGAGAATCAGTAAAGGAGTTTGCAGAATTCATCAAAGGTACAATTCCTATCACAGTTTCTATCTAAATACAATGTAGATCCTTGGTGGGAATTAAAAATTGTTTATTTTTAATGCCCTGAATAGCTACTTTAGAATCAAACTCTACCCAAATCGCTGAAAAATCAAGTCCTAGAGCTAGTAAAATCCCATCAAGAATAGCCTAGAGCTCTGCCTCTAATATCATGCATGGTCCATACAAAACCGAGAAAATCCTGATACAGTATTCTGCATGATCTCTGATGGTGCTTCCCCCACTCGTATGACCATCTTTGACACATCAATCAGTATTGATCTTGACAGATCCATTGATGGAGTGCGCAACCAAACCAGAATAGGGAGAGATGGGGAATGAGGGTCTATAAAAATACCAAATATGGGTGCAGTGTCAAATCCCCTCGCCAATGCACCACTTGAAACTGTCCTTCCATAAGAAGAAAAGAGATCATGCGATAAACCCTTCAAATGATACGTCTGGCTACCGTGCGAATTTCCCTATGCTTCGCATCTTTTCTCACGGCCCATAGATACAAAAATATCAGTAGAGGAATGATAATGCGAATGTGTCCACAACGAACATACTGTCCAAAATACCTCTATCTCTAGAATCTTTGTCTGACTCCTTCTTCTGAACTCATAGGTATCTGAAAAATATCCTCAAAATGCTGCCATACCTAATTGGAGATGCTACTGCCAGTGAAAATATGACTGATAAGCTCAGTCTCGGAACAATACTGGCAAGGAGAAGTCAACCGACATCCAATCCTTCTTCGAATAACCACTCCAACTAGAATGAGGCCCTGCCATAGTCTCCAGCAGAAAAATGAGATAGTGACGGACAAAATGGAGCTCCATAGTAACCGCTACGAATCCTGTTACTGGCATCCTGAACGTACGAGCTGCCATGTTTAATTGGTAATGAAGTTACCATCCTGAACGTACGAGCTGCCATGTATTCCGCCAAAAAATTTGATCCAGGACATCTGCACATAAATGTATAGCCACTATTCAGCCATAAGAGAAGAGAAAACATGTAATAAACATCCTATACCACCCAGTATCATCATAGAAATCCTCCACCCTCGTGATGTGTGTTGTCTATGTGGGATTAGGGATGTCAATGTGGCCTCACCCATATAACAATCATGCCAAAAGAAAATCTGACATGTACCAACGTGCAATACAATGTGTGCCTCTGTCTGGGGCCGAACTAATTTCAACCTCTTTTAGATAGAAGAAGTTGAGTAGAGAACTGCTGCGAGTAAATGATGTGTCCCCAAACAATACTTGCCCCATTAGAACTGGGCCCAAAGAAATATTCGAGAACGGAACAACCACTAGAACTTTATGGAGAAGGTGTCTACCACATACTGTAATCTCCTAAAGCCTAGACCGCCTTCATTAGTAGGAATGCAGATCTTCTTCCAGCTCCACCAATGTAAACGTCGTGCCCGTTCTTTGGAATCCCATAGGAATCATATAAAGATGCTTTCAAGTTTCTTCAAGATAGCTTTAGGGGGCTACATGATCTGAAGAAGGTGTAATGGCATGGAGGAGAGCACTGACCTGAGCAAATTAATACGACCCCCATATGATAAAAGTCGTGAAACCTAGCCCGAGATCCTATCCCTGACCTTCTGGATAAGGTCATCATAAATGAAGCTCATCTTAGTCATCTTAAATAAGGAGACTCTCAGATAAGTGAAAGGCTATTGCAGGTGTCGAAAACCAGTCAAAATTTTCAATCGTATGACTCTAGCAATAGAATGGAGATTGCTTCCTTGACTGCTCACCATTTCATGAAATTATTAGTAGTAGATAATCACTCTGCTTATCATGGGTGTTGGGGAGGATAGCATTGAAAGAATTATGAGCCGTCACCTCTATTCACCATTAGTGCATGAAGTTGAAAACTGAAAAGGGCATGACCATGGTTAGAAGTGACCAAGGGAGTGCGAGAAAATGTTACTCGAATTCCCTAAGGAAACCCAAACTAAGAAGTGTCAATATGATCCACAAATACATTGACATGGACGACGTCGTCCCTAAATAAGGAGAAGACGTCGAAATGATGGATGCTTCTAAAGAAGATGCCATCCTTGGAGTTATATATAAGAGCTGGACCCTCGAATCATTGATTGTGAGCCTAAAATAGCTCCCATAGAAGAAATGGAGAGCTTTCCACTAAACTCACATGACTCCTCCAAACATTAGTAGATTGGAAAAAATCTGCCAATAGAAGCCAATGAGAAACTGAAAAGTTTCTTGTTGAAAAATATAGACGTCTTCGCTTGGAAGCATAGGAACATGGTCGGCATTGACCTAAAGGTCACTTTCTACCACTTGAACATTAATTCAAAGGCCACATCACACAGGCAGAAGAAGAGAGCTTTCAATTCGAAAATGTGTGAGCCGTCACCTCTATTCACCATTAGTGCATGAAGTTAAGAAGTTGATCGACAACCATTTTATTTGAAAGTCAGTGTATCCAAAGTGGGTCTTTAACCTAGTGCTCGTCAAGAAGTACAACGGCAAGTGGAGGGTTTATATAGACTTTCAAACCTTAATCAAGCTTGTCCCAATGACAGCTTCCCACTTTCCCGGATAGACCAACTTTTAGATTCAACTGTCAAACATTAGCTTCTTAGCTTCATGGATGCCAATGTTCCCAGCAGATGAAGAACACACGTTCATCATTACAGATAAGGGCCTTTAATGCTACAAGGTCATGCCCTTCGGGTTGAAAAACGCCGGAGTTACCTACCAAAGGTTTGTCAATAAAATTTTGGCTGACCTTAGTGGAAAATCCATGGAAGTTTATGTGGATGACATGCTGGTAAAGAGTTTAAAAGTAAGGGATCGTGTTGAACATATTAGCGAAACATTTCAAATATTAAAGAGGTACAGGATGAGGCTCAATCCTTTAAAATGCGCCTTTAAGGTTGCTTCTGGAAAGTTTTTGTGCTACATTGTCAACCAGAGAGGCATTGAGGCCAACCCGGAGAAGATCAAAGTTTTAATTGATATGAGATCACCTTAGAAGCCAAATGAGGTACAAAGCCTCACCAGATGTGAAGCTGAATTGAACTGCTTCATTTCTGAGGCTACGGATAAGTGCTTACCTTTCTTTAAAGTTTTGAAAGGTGGAAATAAGTTTCGGTGGATAGGAAAATGCAAGGTAGATTTGTAAGAGCTGAAGAAGTACTTGGGACAGGCCCCATCCTCTCCAAACTAAAGACCGACGAGCCATTACAGTTGTACTTGGCGGTAACCGTTGAGGTTACTAGTTCAGTCCTAATAAGGAAGGTGAATGGTCACCAGTTGCCTATCTATTACGTAAGCAAAGTAATTTTGGCAGTCGAGACTTGCTACCCGAACATGGAGTAGCTAGCACTCTCCTTGGTGATAGCCTCTTGGAAATTAAGACCATATTCCCATGCCCATACTATACATGTGTTCACCAAATTTTTCCTCAAGCAAGTGCTACAGAAGCCTGACTTTTCAGGAAGATTACTAAAGTGGGCTGTGGAACTCAGGGAGTTTAATATAGTGTTCAAGCTAAGGACTACCATCAAGGGACATGCCCTAACATATTTTGTAGTAGAGTTCACCCCTATTCCAGAAATAGAAGAGGAGATGGAACCAGATGAACCTCCTATATGGAGCCTTTTCGTTGACAGATCGTCAAGGGATATGGGGTCAGAAGTGGGAACGGGAGTGGTTATTGTTAGTCCGGAAGGACATAAGCTTATCTGTGCTATGAGGTTCGGCTTGAAAGCCACCAATAACGCAGCAGAATATGAAGCCCTCTTCACTAGCCTCAGACTAGCCAGGGAAATGCAAGCAAAGATGCTCGTAATCAATAGTTATTCCTAGCTGGTAGTAAGCCAGGTTCATGATAATTTTTCAACTAGAGATAAGTCTATGGCCACATACTTGAAATTGGTTATGGAGTTTATCCCTGCTTTTGAAAGAGTTGAGTTGGTACAAATACAACGCTCAGAAAATGTTCATGCCGATGCCCTTTCAAAGTTGGCAATCAATAGAGATTCTGAACTGCTCACTGTAGTGCCCATAGAGCATCTTCCCATATCCTTCACTGCCACTAGCGAAGAGGTAATGTAGGTCGAAGATACTTTTTTGTGGATGAAGTTGATCATATCTTTTCTCAAGAACCAGATGTTACCCTCTAAAAAGAGGAGAAACAGAAGCTCCGAAGACGAGCTGCTCACTTTATCTTCCAAGACGATATGCTCTATAAACGAGGATTCTCCCTACCCTTACTTCATTACGTAGGTGGAGAACAAACCAATTATGTACTCCGAGAGATTCATGAAGGGGTTGTGACAATCACATGGGAGAATGGTCATTGGCACAAAAAGTGTTGAGCGAAGGATATTATTGGCCCACCTTGAAAAAGGATGTGCAACAGTTTGTCAAGAAATATGATAAGTGTCAATGTTTTGCAACCATTCAAAGATAGCTCTCTCAAGATTTGAGCATTGTTTCCAACCCATGTCCATTTGCCAAATGGGGAATCGACCTCATAGGTCACTGTCCAAAATGGAGAGGAAATTATAGTTTCGCAATTGTCGCCATTGATTATTTCACCAAATGGGTAGAAGCTGAGCCCCTTGCTAAAATTACTCTAGCCAATACTTCCAATTTCCTCCAGAAAAAATCATTTGTAGGTTCGAAATTTTCCATTCAATTGTTTTCGACAATGGTCGACAATTTGATAACAAGAAGGTCAGAAACTTATGTGAGGAGTTGGACAATAAGAAGCATTTTTTCTCCCCTCATCATTCCCAGGCAAGTGGGTAAGTAGAGGCTATCAACAAGACAATCAAGTATACATTGAAGAGAAAATTGAAAAGTTCCAAAGGGGCCTAGGTCGAGCTGCCACAAGTCCTTTGGGCCGTACGAACTACAATCAGAAATGCGCTAAGATTAAACTCCTTTTTCTATGACTTATGGGGTCAATGCTATGAGCCTACTTGAAGTAGGTCTGCCCTAATCTCGTCGAATTCATTTCAACGAAACATCTAATGAAGAAATAAGGAGATGTGGACTGGATCTCCTTGAAGAAAGGAGGGATGATTCTCAAGTAAAATTGGATGTTTATTAGCGAAAAATGACTAGGTATTACAATTCCAAAATAAAGAAGAGGTCATTTCATTTAAATGAATTAGTATTTCGAAGGGTCTTTTTATCTTCCAAAAAACATGATGCAGGAACCCTTGGTCCCAACTAGGAGGGCCCCTACTGTATTGAGAAAGAGGTTCGGCTTAAAACCTATAGAGTTGAAAATATGGATAGAACGGCACAACCTCATCTATGGAACGTAGAGTATCTACGAAAGTATTATCATTGATGGTGTAAATATCCAACTTGTATGGTTCTTGATTTACAGAAATCAATTTTTATCAAATTATTCGTGCGTTAAAATGCCTCCCAAGAGACAAAGGTTCTGAAGGAAGCTTTTGCATAGACGAATCGTCCCTATGCAGCTTCGACGAATAGCTAGATCCTAAAACATATCATCTCCTGCTTGCGAAGTGCTATACATGCCCTTGACAACAAAAGTTGTTAAGGAAGTCTCAGCATGGGCTAGCCGCTCAACCTCAGGAAAATTATTAAACTTGGTAGGATAAAACTGTTCTTAATTTCATTAAGGTAAATTCATTAAAATTAACGAAGTACCTCCGATTGACAAAATTCAAATGGGAAGCCTCTTTATAGATGATCCATTCCTATAAAGAGACACATGGGCACTCTGACAGAGAATTGGACTTAAAATGGATCACCTCTTCACTCGTGAAGTGGCATAAGCCTTTAACAACAAAAGTTGTTAAGGAAGCCTCAGCATGGGCAAACCGCTCAACCTCATGCTTAGAAACACTATGTTGCGCTAAGATTAAATTGTTTCTTAATGTTCATTAAGTCAAGTTTGCAAAAAATTAAATGTACCTCTTCATAGATGATTAGTCCTTATGAAGAGATGTGTTGGCACTTCGACGAGAAGTTGGATCCTAAAACTAACCACCTCTACACTCGTGAAGTGGAATATGCCTTTAACGACTAAAGTCATTAATGAACCCTTAGCATGGAAAAACCATTCAACTCCATTTTAAGGAAACGAAGGCAAGCGAATTGCCAACACTTGTGCAAATTTTAAAAAAAGTCTTGCATAAAGTGGTTGAGAGTTTCAGTTTGATGTTATCATTAATGTGTTTAAGTTCTGAAACTAATAAAGATACACGACCCTTCAACACTTATGCAAAATTATAATTTGAGGTTATTATAAGTTCGATATTGCTGAGGTCCTATGTGTATAGGTATGATATTATGAGTTTGATGTTATGTCTGAAGTTAATAATGTTTGATCTAGTTATGAGAGTGGAAGTACCTCGAACTATGTTAGAAAGCATCGTAACAAATTGAACAAAGGCAATATAAACAAAAGTAAATAACATCGGTGTATGAACAAAAAGAATTTCATTAATAACAGAATTTACGATGGTGGGCCGAAGCCAATTACATAGAAAAAGAAGAAAAAAGAAAACCTATCTTCTATGCTGATGGGGAAAGGAGAGCTACAAAGGGAACTATTGTAACTATTGCATTAAGAGCCACTGCTTCAGATGCTTCTTCAGCAGCATCATCCTTGATTTCAATTACTTGGCTATCCTCCGTCGAAGTCTGAGGCTCATGCTCATCCACTTCAAGAAAAATCGATCTTAATTCAGAAGTGTCGATGCCTTCAATGTTCACCTCAAGCCACTCCACCATGTTTGTGTAGGAATATATCTGCCAGTATTTCACGAAGCTTTGGTATGCCTCAGTCAAATGGAAGTTCGTGAAGAAGCGCTTTTCGATGTCATCTCCGACAGATTGAGCTTCTTGTCGGGCCATCTCCACTTCTTCTATTAAGCCAGTCACTTTGGAGTTTAGCTCCTCCCACCTGCTGCTTTAAAGTAGCATTTTCTTTATTGGCCTTTTCCAAGGCCTCGGCTTCTAGCCGTTGGTGAGCATCAAACGTTTTCACTCGCTTCGTTAGGGAGGCCACTTCACTTTGAGACAAGTGAACCTCATTTTTTAGATTCTCAATTTCTGCCAAGGCAGAAGCAAGTTTCATAGACTCTTCAGCATTTTTTTCTTCAGAGCTTTAGCCTCCACCTTAGCTTTGTTGGCAGCCTCTTCGCTTGAGAGGCTTTATTGAAGAACTGTCTATTTTTTTATTGTAAGTTTTTAAAGAGGGCTTTAGCCTCTATGATGACGCCAAAAGCTCTTCCCACCTAGCTCACCATCATGGTAAATAGATCCACGACATCCATGGTCTCAGTGAAGTCTTGGCACCTCTTTGTTCAATTGTCACAGTTTAGACCTCTGGATAAAGTAGGTTAAGAGCTTTCGGAGCCAGCTCATTGCTCATCTTTTTTACGACAAATTTAGATCGTCGAGCCTCGAAAGCAGTGGAGTCGCTTGTAGATTTCGCCTTCTTTGATGAGTTTTATGTCTAAGGCTCCACGACGCAAGCCTTTTCTGCCCTCTAGAGGCTGCAACTATTGATACTGCTAACAGTTTCTCCCCTACAAGGACTTCGAAGTGGGGATGAGGGATGTCGTTTCTTTTTGGGGGACCTCTTCTACGATCTTCTTCCCCTTATCCTTTGTAGGAGGTTGCCAGACTTTCGGTAGACCCTCTCAACTTGGTCCCTTACTTGTTTGGCCACCACAGATGAGGGTTTTAGACCCTTTTTACCCGGGGTGGAGGTGGCAGCAAGTATAGTGGCCATATCCAGGTGGGGTGCCTCCATTTCTCAAAATTCTCTACAAAAATCAAGCAATAGGGTTAGCAATGATTTTATAGGCCAAAAAGATAGTTTGTTGAAAATGAAGGAATACCTCTCCTGGCCATCAAGCAGAATTGTTCAAAAAATCTTCTTGAAATGATCAAACGATCAAAGTCACGCAAGGAAAAGGGTCAGCGATATATGTCTGTCACGAAGCACTCAACCAACCCTGCAACACAGCAAAAAAAAATGTTAGCATCGAAGTTATCAAATTGGAAGAATAAAAGAACAAGTACAACACCCATGGGCTTCGGAGTAAGAGATTAGAGCTTTCACATAAGGGACGATATATGCCTCAAACTCCTGCCATTTCCCCCTCACCCTAAATCACGTCTCCTTCCATCCTTTGATGGATGAGGGAAGGCCACAAATGGGGAATGTGACCCCATGGATAGAGAGAGTACCACCCTCTTAAGTCCCATTTTCCGAGGACCCAGGGTTGAAATACCGTTTGGAAGACATGGAGAGGCATGTCCTCTCCAAGTGAAGTTTTCTTGCATAAGAAGTAGGTCCCCACTAATTGGGCCCAAGCATTGGGGACGAGTTGGGTGAGGGCCAGCCCGTACAATGTAAGTACGGCTCTAAAACTTAGGTGTAAAAGGCAGGCGAAGCCCAGCCTTTAGAAGGAACTCGCTGAAGGCAACGTAGCCCAGCCTCGGATAGCAGGCTCGCTAATCAGGAGTAGGAAAAACTAGTTCGATGTCATAAGGTATACGGTATTTTTCCCTAAGGTTGGCTAAGTGGGTCGGATTAACAGAAGAAGGAATTTTCCCTGCCCTCTAGGCTATTTCGTTGTTTCTCCTATACCCCAGAAGGCAGCACACTTTGCCTAGTCTGAATGGCTCGAACCAGGTCTACCGAGTTTGTTATTTGAACCCCCATTTCAGCAGCCACCTCAATCAGATCTATATTACCCCAGTAGAATTTGAAGATGCCATTGATTAAATTTTCGAAGTTAAAAGTTTACAAAAACTTACAAGTTGAAGTTGAAGAATGGAGGAGTATCACCAAAAATCAAAAGCTCATAGAAGAAAAAAAAACTTGAGAGTTTTTTTTTTGAAGAAAAGAGATTAAAAAAGTTTTTGCAAAAAAAGATGACTGATTTCGTGAAGGCAAAAGTGATTTTTACCATGAATGTTTGTCGTTTAGAGACAAAGGCTCTCAATTCCAGCCGTTGGATGGCGACCCGGATCATCTGACAGTTCATTTGAAGTTTTAATCTGAGTCACTCGATACAATTAGCCTCTTCATCTTCTAGGGTCCAGACTAGAGTGTCTGTCACATGCGCTATTGTGTGCCTGAACTTCCCAAGACGTGTGCATGACAGTCATCATTATGCATTAAATGCAACGATGACTGCGTGTATAGGAAGTTGAACCGCCTCAGCTTTTTTTTTTTTGCAAAACATACAAAGACAACAAATAATTTGGGCATAATAATTGACGATGCCTTGTGTTCCTCAAATGCTTTAAAATCAGGCTCTTTGTAATTAGTAAGTTGGAGACCTAGTGGGGTCAAAGCCACTCCTCTTCGACCAATTCGGACAAGGCCTCTGATGTGCAAAGACACTTCAAAATTAACAGCTTTGGGCTTAACTCGCCTCACTGACACTCCTCAAAATTATTCCAACAAGAGAAATATCTCTAAGTAGACAACTTGGAACAACATTTAGCAGGTAGTTCACACAGGTCAGGTACACTTAACTTTTAATTGCAATGCAAATGTTTATGCTTTGGGCTTGGGGAACTATTCTGGTATGTTAAAAAACTGCACTCTATAGCAAAATATATATATATATA
>CAIGRB010077767.1:21157-31206 GCA_903798255.1 Fraxinus quadrangulata
TATACACAAAGTCTATGCATTATATAAATAATCATGCCTAGACTTTGGGGACCATCATTACGGCTCACAATCGAGGCTCAAGTCAAAGCGCCACATAGGCAAAAAAGTCAACAAAGACTTAATTGGGTTTTGACTAACGAAATCCTGTGAATGGCTGAAGCCCTTACTTCGAAACACCACCTAAAGGCTGAAGTACTACACAAGAGAAATAAGCTGAAGTTCTTCACTTAAGAGCCAATACAAGCTTCTTCCAGTTGAGGCCCTCAAATCACCTAAAGCTTACGATGCTGAAGCTGTCTCATACAAGATTCTTTGGCGATCTTTAGAAGTGATTGATGTAATAATTGTAATAAAGAATATCAGGTGTATCAGCCTATTGCATGGGCAGCTGACTCATTATCAATGTATTAATTGTATGATAGACAGTTATGTGAAGCCTTAGTCAAGGAGATGATGCCACATGGCTCTGATCCAACGGATATCACGTTGATCGAAGCACTATAATGGAACCACTTTATAATTGAGAAAGGGTTAGATTTTTAGACTTTGGGCTCTTGAACTCTTGATAAAACAAGTCATCTTGTAAACTCTTCATATGCAATCTTCCCTCTCATCATATATTGGAGTTTGATCTTTTAGTAGATTTACACTGGTATTCGATCGGTGATTGTTGCTAGTGCAATCACCCTTGTTTCACTCATCGGAGTTCAAACTCTTTTGTCTCCCGTCGTAAAGTATCTCCAGCGTTCACGATTCATTCCATTTCTCACCGGTACTCCGATCAAAACGTGTCGGGATTTGCTTAATTTGGCATGAGTGGTCTTGGTATCTGTTTTCATATAGACATCACGTTTTTTGGGGTCAACATGTTCCATGCAGCTTCAGGTGGTCTAGATTACGATGGTCTGAAGCTTGGTATAATGTACTTGATTACGTCATACTTGTACTTCACTTCATACAAGAAAGTGGTTGAGAATTACTTATTTGCAGTTGTTGAAGATTTTGATGTCATGGAAATGTTACCGTGGGAGTGGCATTGTTTATGATCTCAACTGCTTTCCTTAAAAAGGGATCGAGTAAAAAGGCTAGTCATTACTGACTTAAAAATTTTCTAGTTGCATTTAAAGTGTGGTTGTATGAGTCGATCCTGATTCTCAATGGCAATGTGACCACAAGGTTTTAAAGCATCCTCGTATCATGAATTAGACGACAAATAAGCACCAGTTGACTGCTATGTTGGAAGAAGATGTCTTCTCCATTCCTGACTTGAGATTTAATTCCTTTTTTGTAACTAGTATAACTGTAAAGTTGACTGTCAAATTTATTTTGGTGGGCTAAATGTTTTTTATACTATTTGCCTAATAGATTGAAGTAAATGATATTGAAGACTTGAGAGTTGATGATTCCATACATGACTTGTGTTTCCTATACCAAACTACAACAACTACATCTCGATCGTTACGTGCATTTTGTAGAGAATCAAGTGCAAAGTCCATTACTCATGAGTCACAAGTGAAAAGTTCATTCAATTGCTAAGAAATCCACAACGCCAATATTACTACTCATTGATGAAAAATTGGGCATTGAAATGTCGTTGATGGCGAATTTATTTATTCGTTAACGAATGTCTGAAGACTTCCACTAATGTTCATACTCGGCTGGAATCACATTCAAGTAACAGTTCATGCGTTGATGTATGTAATTTATTTAATATTTTTCATTCTTATATTTATAACTGTTTAATCTAAATCTATACTCACAGAATAAGTACTTTGACAGATATGTGACGAATTGAAAAAAGAGCTGAAAAGCCAAATATCTGACCTTCATTCCAAGAACAAAGAGTTAGTGATGGAGCTCGTTAACGTGAAGTTACAGATGTCAGTATTGAATCAATTGTTGAATAAGTCGGATAGAAATAAACAACTCAACGATATTATCCGCAATCAAAATGAAATTGAAGACGGTATATTTGACATAAGGTCGAATACGAACTAGTGTATGGATTCTGTGAGATATATGATATCAAGGTCAGCAGAGGAAGTTCAGAAATAAAAAGATTGAGACATGTCGAAAGCAGATTTCTTAAGATCCTGAAATTGTTGCAGAAGTAAGTATATGGAATTCTCAATACTATTTGTATACCAATATGTAATCTACACTGTATTTTATGTTAGTTTTGACATAACATTTTTTATCTTCATAATCAAGAGCTGAATATTGACCAAAATGTTGTTCAGAAAGGAAAGAGTAAGCTGGAATCTGAGGTCGAGGAGGAACTGTTAATCATTCAATGCTAAAAATCAAAACATTAGTACCTTTACATTTGAACAAAAACGATCTAGTCTATGATCTTTCATTGAAGTTTAAACGTTAAGCTTTAGTCTTGAAGAATTTGACTTGAATATTTGACTTTGATTTTGACCTTTATTGTGAGTCTGATTAATATAATGGTCTTGATTATGATCATTATGCGACGATTGATTGATTTATCATTGAATTCTTCGAAGACAATAATTATTTAATATCAATTGTTAGAAAAACACGATTGACTTGTTTGTTATGATCAAAACAATAAGGTTAAAATTGGTCAACAATTTTCTCGTTTTTTATTATTAAAAACAAAATAATTTGTAAGGTAATAAAAATAATTGATGAGGAATAAAAATCTCAAATTTAACATGTATTTCATATATTCCCCTATCTTTTACAAACCAACCCATTCATTCAAAACATATATATGAATCAAAGTATGTGATTTGATCATTTAAAACATATCATCTCATTTATTATGATTTAAAGCATATCATCTCATGCATTTTCTCACTTTTGGTATAAGCAAAAACATAGAATATATGAGAGCAAGAGTGCAGCATATATGATTAAAACTTTAACACAACCATAGGAAATACTAATATTCCCCTTTAATTAAATATATAATGCTAAATATATGTAAAAACGAGAGACGAGATATCACATTCATAGCATATCAAAACATAATTGATGAAATGTCAAAAACATAACAAAGTTTAAAGACCATAAAAATGGTTCCATATTACGTAATAATAAGAAAATGCTAATAACATCTACTGCTTCGGAAGAGGAAATAGTATGTTAAGACGAGCATTCAGTGCATTTTGTTGAGCAAACACTTGGTGAAGCAACCTGACAAGTCCATCGACGAAAGCAATAAGAGAGTCGATGGTGCATTCAAGAGATTGTAGCGATCCTTGGTGAATGTGAAACAGGAGGGAGGAGGAGGAATGCTTGAGCTCGGGATGTCATGAGGAGGGCTAGGAGGGAGTGACACATCATTGTCATCGTGATCATCATTGTCATCGTGATCATCAATGACCACATCTTCATCCCCTTCAAAAGAAATAGTTGAGAGACCCAACTCCTTATCAAAACCCTTGGTTCCGGGCACACATTGCCCGTGATCCTTAACAATTTTCATTCATTTAAGAGATTGAATATTGATTGTGTCGGTGGGACATAGTGAAATGAAATCTCACCATTCAAAGATACTTCAAAATGCTTAAAGAATTTAGTAAATAGCATGTCATAAGGTAAGGTCTTGATGCGAGTGGCAGAATGAACGATTATCATGTGACCAATTATGATATTTAAAATATCTAATTTATGCCTTCATAAGTGTGTTTTTGCACACTTATTTCATGCCTAAATATACTTATTATTGATAAAAATATGCGAATTTATACTCAAAATTATATAATTATTGCTTTTGTAGGTAAAATCACCCAAAGGGAAGAGAACAAGACAAAATGAGGAAAAATGAACTAAAAGTGTGAAAAATTGTGAATGTGGGGACCAAGGTGAACAAATCAAATAGCTGAATGATCTTGGATTCAATTTATGAAGGGCGTAATTGATATGAAAATCAAAATCTGAGGACCAAAATTGTATAAGATCAAAGTTGAGGGACCTGCGTACAATTACCTAGGGGACTTGGCTGCAAAATTAAAAACAAAAATAGGTTTTGGACAGAGACCTAGGCGCCGCTTCATGGCATCTAGGCACCACTTTTAAAACTTGTGGACTATTTTAATTATTTTCTATAATTTCAGGGACTTAGGTTGCAAATATTGAATTCTTTTATAAGTTTGATTTGTGAAATCTGGGCGGCGGACTAAAGCTTCATCCTTGCCTTTTCTTTTCATTTCTTTTTTTAGTTTTATTTTCTTTTTTCTTCTTTCATTTTTCTTTTCTTTTTCTATTCAATTTCTTGATATTTTGGGGACCAAATCATAGAGCACAAAAAGGAGAATCAATCAAGTAGTTGAAATTTTTTTGGGAAAATCAAGAGCTAGACATTATCTTCAAAAATCTAGCTAAACAAGGGTTTTATATATAATCTTTTTGTTCCTTCATTATTTTCTTCTATTGGTGATATATTGTATGAATATTCTCCTTTGTTATCACATATATGAAATGGGTTAAATTATTTGTGTTGGGATTTATGGTTGAAATTTAACCTAGCTTTATTTAATTTTAATATCTGTCTTTTAATGTTAAATGACTTATTTTCATGTGTATTTATTATTGTCTTGAATGCTTTTCATTTATTTAGCCATTAAATGATTGAGTTTATTGATTTGTATATCGTTCGAGAGAAAATTGTATATTTTAGACCAAATAGTAAATACTGTAGGTTTGTATAAGGGATAGAGATATACTCCTAACCCTAGGTGATCCATTAAGCTAATGCAATTGTTTGGTTTTAATCGACATAGAGATATAGTATGTTAAACCAATTAATTATGGTTACTTTCGCTTGAGAGAGATAATTAACTAAAATTGAAAAATCGGGTCTAACATCGTAAATGAGTAATTTGTTAATTAGCTTGTGGAGAAATTAATTAGGTAACGGTTAAATCGGGTCTAACATCGTTTATGTTTTCTTATTTTGTAGATTTTTAGTTTATTTTCCTTATTTTCCAAAATCAAATGTTATTGTGTGTTTGTTCTTATTGTTAAAATTAAATTGATTAAAATTGTGTAATTAAAAGTAAATATTTATCAAGTGATCAACAATCCGGACTCAAAAGGTCCACTTTATTACTTGAACACGACTCGTATACTTGTGGTATATTATTTTAGCAAACATGCCTGACTAAGAAAGAGTCAAAAATGAAAAGATCAAAATGAGTAACCTCATTGTGGTGACCTTTCCTTGGAAGAATTATGTGGGCGTTGATGTTGTGCAAAACTTTGCACAACAGAAATAATTGGTTTGTGTTAAGTTTGATGGGATTTTCAATTTTTTTTACTGGTGATTCTATGACAAGTCTCAATTGGATTATAACCCGCAAGAGTTGGATGAGCCATATGGTTAAAAAAATGATTTTTACACTCCGCAAGCTCAATAAAAGTTTAAATGATGGTTTTAGTAATTTTGATTCATTTGCCTTTGAGAAAACACGTAATGCTATTTGTACTTGGAGTGAAAATCACAACTTTGTAAAAATCTTTCATAAGATTTGAATAGGCATGGTCTTCTAGTGTTGAAATTGAGGTCCAACCGATGGTAATAAAGTATTCCTCAATATGAAATGAAGGGGTTTCATAGGTAAATATATCAAAATCAATATTCTTACCAATAAGAACAAGAGATTTATCAAAAGGGTTTTCCGACACAGTCGATTCTTCATCCGATGAGGAGGTCGCAGACTCTCTTCTTTTTTGGAAGCTTTCCCGACTTCTTTACACATGACATTATTTAAGCGAAACCATGAATCCCAACCACGTTTTTCCTCCAAAATTTCCAAGTGTTAATGTTTTCTTATTTTTGTAGATTTTTAGTTAATTTTCCATATTTTCCAAAATCAATTTTTATTGTGTGTTTGTTCTTATTGTTAAAATTAAATTGATTAAAAGTTGTATAATTAAAAGTAAACATCCCTCGAGGGATTGACAATCCGAACTCAAAATGTCCACTTTATTACTTGAACGCGACCCATGCACTTGCGGTATATTATTTTAGCGAACAAGTTTTCGACGTTGTTGCCGGGGAGTGTTTTAATTTAATTACCATCTTAGTTGATTCTAATTTTCACAATTTTTAATTTTTATTCTTTTGTATAGCTTTTATATCTTTATTGTGAAGTTGACTTCTTTATTTTTATTTCCCTAGATCTTCGATAGTGCTTGCTTCGTTTGAAAAGTGTTGATCTTTTCAAACTTGATCCGGATATTGAAAAGACTTTCTGAAGAAGGCAATGGGATTAAGGAGAAGATGTGGAACCCAATGCTCAACTAGAAGGCAACAATTAATCGAGATGGTCCAACAAGGAGAAAATGTGGAACCTAATACTCAACCAGAAAATATTCTACGAGGTGGCATTCCATCACCAAGAGGGTAGGGCTCAAGACCCCATTGTAAATGAGGAAGATATGTTATTTGGGGACTTCATGAACCCAACTTTGGAAGAGAATGAATCAAGTATTGTCTATCCTTCATATGGGCATCTAAACATTCAACTTTGACCGGATGTCATCAGTTTGTTTTCCAATACCATTCCATTTTATGGGAGGATCGATAAGAACCCACACTTTCATGTTTCACGATTTGTAGAGAATGTTGGCAATTTTAAATATGAAGATATGAGTGTGGAAGCGATCCGAATGAGATTATTTGTTCATACATTGAAGGATAAGGCAAGAGAGTGGCTCGAAACTATACCACCCGGATGCATAATAGTTGGGCAGAATTTGTTCAAAATTTACAACCAAATTTTTTCCACCCGCGTGAGTAGCCAAACACAAGCATGACATAACAACCTTCCAACAATTCGAATTGGAGAGCTTTCATAAGGCTTGGGAGAGGTTTAAAGATATGCTTTCGAAATGTCCAAATCATGGAATCACAATGGGGCAACAAGTAAATTATTTTATGTTGATTGACTCCTTCTTGCCATTCAAATGTAGATTCATCTTCTAATGACTCAATCAAGAAGAAGAGTATTTGGGAAGCATATGATCTATTTGAGGTCATGAGTAAGCAAAGTGCTATGTGGCCGGATAGGGGTTCACAAAGAGGAGTTGGTGAAGTTCGAGATGGTGAAGCCTTTTCAATTGTTCTAGCAAAGATTAACTCCCTAGCAAAGAAGGTAGAAAGACTTTCTACATCTACCTCTAGCTCTCATTCCGTCCATATGATACAATCTTCGACTATTTGTGATATTTGTGGAGCAAATCACCCAAGTTCGAGTTGTCCATTGATAGGTAGTGGTTTGACATCCACTGAGCAAGTGGCATATGCTCAAAACTTCCAACGCCAAGGGTATAATCCTTACTCTCAAACTTATAACCCAGGTTGGCGAAATCATCCAAACTTCTCTTAGGAGAACAATCTAAATTGCTAAACTCGAGGCCACAAGAGAAGAAAGAAGGATGGAAAGATGCCATTACAAAGTTGGCAAACCATTAATTGCAATATGAAGAACGCAATGATGTCTCTATAAAAAATTTGGAACATCAAGTGGGCCAAATAGCCAAGCTTCTCTCCGAAAGGCAACAATGAGCATTGCCTAGCAATACCGAAACAAATCCAAGAGATACTGTACAAGCTATTACCACTAGAAGTGTGGTGCAATTACCTAAAATTACGGTAACATGAACAAGGGTTCAATCCGACAAAGCACATATAGAGGAAGATGTACTTGCTCAAGAGCCTAGTATTAGTGTTGAAGTAGCCAAGGAAAGTGAACCGGAGCCATCAACATCAAAGACTCCAACACCGGTTAAGGCATATGTACCCCCTATTCCATTTTCACAGAGACTTCAAAAATATAAGTTCGATGCTCAATTCGGCAAATTTTTGGAAGTGTTCAAGAAGCTATACATATTTGTCGATGCCTTAGAGCTCAAATGCCAATTTATGCAAAGTTCATGAAATATATTCTTTCCAACAAAAGAAAACTTGAAGTGCATGAGACGGTGATGCTAATGGAGGAGTGTAGTGCTATTTTACAAAACCAATTGCTTCAAAAATCAAAGATCCAAGGAGTTTTACTATTCCGTGCACAATTAGTGATTTAAACTTTAGTAAAGCTTTATGTGATCTTGGTGCTATCATTAATTTGATGCCTTTGTCAATTTTCAGAAAATTGGGCTTGGGAGAGGCCAAAACAATTATCGTGTCCTTGCAATTAGCCGATAGATCTATCAAGTATCCAAGGGGTGTCATTGAGGATGTCTTAGTCAAAGTGAATAAGTTCATCTTCCCGACCGATTTTATAATTCTTGATATGGAGAAGGATCATGACATCTCTATTATCTTGGGACGACAATTTCTTGCTACCGATGGAGTTTTGATTGACGTGCAAGATGGGTAACTCATCTTAAGGGTTCAAGATGTACAAGTTACATTCAATATCTTGAAGGCTATCAAGTACCCATCGGAATCCCATTCATACCTTCGAGTGGATGATGTCGATCATGTGGCGTCCGATTCTCTTTATAGGCTTTTTAAAGATCTTCTTGAAACATGTCTTGCACGTTCTTCAACTACCAAGGATGGGGATCCCAAATTGAGCACGTGGCACATTATTTGGGGGCTACACCATCTTGTTCTTACAAGATAACACCATACTTTGAGGATTTGAAAAAGAACTCTTCACCACCACTACCATCTCTTCAACGAACACATATACTTGAATTAAAACCTCTTCTATCTCATTTAAGGTATGCCTATTTGGGAGATGCATCTACACTTCCAATTATCATCTCCAATTCCTAAGTGAGTTGGAGGAAGAGAAGTTACTTCGGGTGTTGAGAAAACACAAGGAGGCCATCGGTTGGACTATTGTAGATATTTGAGGAATTAGCCCTTCATTGTGCATGCACAAAATCCTTATGGAAGATGATTTTAAACTATTGGTGTAGCATCAAAGGAGGTTGAATCCAAACATGAAAGAAGTGGTGAGGGTTGAAGTTGTAAAGTGGCTTGATGTGGGCACTATTTATCTGATTTCAGATAGTACATGGGTGAGCCATGTTCAAGTGGTATTAAAAGGAAGTGTAACGGTAGTTGAAAATGAGAACAACGAACTTATACCTATGAGACCCGTGATCGGTTGGAGAGTATGCATTGGTTACCGTAAGCTCATAATGCTATTAGAAATGACCACTTCCATCTTCTTTTCATTGATCAAATGCTTAAGTGATTGGCGGGGTATTCTCACTATTGCTTTTTGGATGGGTATTCGGGCTATAATCAAATTTCAATAGCCCCGAGAGATCAAGAGAAAACTACTTTCACTTGCCTATATGGTACATTTGCATATAGAAGGATGCCTTTTGGTATTTGCAATGCACCTGCCATTTTCCAAAGGTGCATGATGGCTATCTTTTTTGACATTGTGGAAAAATGCATTGAGGTTTTTATGGATGGTTTCTCGATGTTTGGGGCCTCATTTGATGGATACTTGAGGAATTTGGAGATGGTATTAAAAAGATGTGAGGAGACCAACTTAGTACTTGGAAAAAATGCCACTTCATGGTCTAAGAAGGCATAGTTCTTGGCCACCGAATTTCACGCAAAAGAATAGAGGTTGACAAGGCAAAAATCCAAATCATCGAGAAATTACCTCCACCAACTTCGGTAAAAGGGATGAGGAGTTTTTTGGGACACGCCGAATTTTATAGGAAATTTATTAAGGACTTCTCAAAGATCACAAAGCCACTTTGTTCCTTACTTGAGAAGAACATTACTTTTGATTTATCTCAAGAGTGTCTTCGTGCTTTCAACACTCTTAAAGAGAAACTCATCACTGCTCCCATCATTGTAGCTCCAGATTGGGATCTTCCATTTGAGTTTACGTACGATGCAAGGTATTATGCCATTGGAGTTGTTTTGGGTGAAAAGAAGAGATAAAATCTTGCATGTAATCTACTACTCTAGCCAGACCTTGACTGCTGCTCAAATGACTGATGCTCAATTGAACTATACTACTATTCGACGATAACCGATAAATTTCGATCTAACCTCATTGGGTCAAAGGTGATTGTTTACACCAACCACTCAG
>CAIGRB010077767.1:31321-71372 GCA_903798255.1 Fraxinus quadrangulata
ATCATTTGTCTCGACTTGAGCACACCGAAGAAGTAGTGGATGGTGAAATAAATAAGGTATTCCCCGATGAGCAACTCTTGCAAATCATGCATCTTCTACAAGTCACTCACACACCATAGTATGCAGACCATGTGAATTTTCTTGCTAGTGGCATCACTCACCTGGATATTTTTTACCAACAAAGGAAGAGATTCTTTGCCGACATCAACCATTATTTTTGGAAAGACCCTTTGTTGTTTAAACAATACCCGAATCAAATTATTCGGAGATGTATGCCGGAAGATGAAATGGAGCAAATCTTCGAGCAATGTCATTCCTCTCCCTATGGTGGTCACTTTGATGCCTTGAAAATTGCATCAAAGGTACTTCAATTGGGTTTATATTGGCTCACATTATTTAAGGGTGCCTAGACTCTTGTCTCTAAATGTGATAGATACCAACATAGTGGTAATATCTTCAATCGAAATGAAATAATGTTGAACTCTGTATTAGAGGTAGAAATTTTTTATGTGTGGGGTATTGATTTCATGGGGCCTTTTCCTTTATTATTCTCAAATCAATACATTTTGGTAGGTATTCATTATGTGTCGAAGTGGGTCAAAGCGGTGGCTTTGCCCACTAATGATGCTCTAGTGGTCGTAAACATTTAATGAAAAATATTTTTTCTCACTATGGCACCTCCCAAACTATCATTAGTGATGGAGGCAAACATTTTTGCAATTGCCTCTTCGACTCATTATTAACCAAATATGGAGTGAAGCATCATGTGGCCACACCCTATCATCCTCAAACTAGTGGCCACGTGGAGATTTTGAATGGGGAGTTGAAGAAGATTCTCGAGTTAATGGTGAGCACCTTGAGAAAAGATTGGTCCAAGAAATTGGATGATGCATTATGGGCTTACCGCACCGCTTTCAAAACCCCTATTGGTATGTCTCCTTACCGTCTTTTATTTGGGAAAGCTTGTCCCCTCCTGATCGAACTTGAGCATTGAGCTTATTGGGCAATGAAAGCTTTGAACTTCGATGTCAAATTGGCTAGTGAGAAAATATTGCTTCAATTGAATGAACTTGATGAATTCTGCCTTGATTCTTATGAGAATGCTCGAATTTACAAAGAAAAGACAAAGAAATGACATGACAAACCCATTGTGAAGTGGGAGTTCTTTGTTGGGCAACAAGTTTTTCTCTACAATTCTAGACTCCGACTGTTTCCCGAATAGCTCCACTCAAAATGGTCGGGTCCTTTCACCATCGCAAAAATCTTTCCACATGGAGCGATTGAACTTTATCATGAAGAAAATGGAAACTTCAAGGTCAATGGGCAACATTTGAAACCATACTTGGGAGGCAAACTTTCGACATTTACTTCCTTATATATATATATATACCGGACGTTCGGAATAAACTGTCTGGTAAGGCAGAACATTTCTGCCTTTACATATTTTTTATCGGACGTCCGGTACAGGATTTCTGCCAGCTTTAATTCGCAATTTCTTCATTTCTCTCTTCAAATTTCCTCTCCATTTCCTCTCGAAACCCACCATATTTGAAACCCATTTCAATTTCTCACTAAAATCCCTTCTATTCTCATTTTCAAGAGTGATTCTCCTCATTTTGATTATCAAATCGCGCTCTAGAACTTCACGTTCAATCTTTTGCTCGATTCTCACTCAAAATCCCTACTCTAAACCAAAAATCTCAACCTCTTGTCACTTGTTATCATCCTATCTCACGATTTTCACAAGATTTAAAGTTTTTCAATTCTTCACTCGAGCCCTAATTTTCAAAAATCCCCAAATTGTTTTGGAATATGTCAACTTCTCGAGGTAGAGGCGAGAGGTATAACCCGACCGACACGTGTCGTCGTGTAACGGGTAAAGATTTTGAAAACATAACCAAAATTACGACAAACCAACTTACTCTCCCGTGCAAGGTTTTACAAAATATTATTGCAAATATCATTTTACCAAGGAAGGGGCATCGGGACAAAGTAAACTGTTTTGATCTCTTTCTCCTCAACTCTTTCCTTGTTGGTCAGCGAGTTGATTTCCCGACTATCGCTTTGGGTCTTATGAAACTCGTTCATTCCTCGCACATATCCAAGGCACTTCCTTATGACATACTACTCACTAAGATTTTTCAACACTTCGAGTTCCTCTTCACAATGAAGCCTTTATTAAACCACGACCTACCGACACCATTAGTTCAAAAACGCTTAAACAAATGAAAATTATTAGAAAAGACAAACGATGGTGTCTGAAACTAAGGGGTTCGATCCAACCTCGGGGCCTTCCACACTACCATTTGAAAAATAGAAAAATGATGATGATGACGAGGATGCACCTCCTGCCATAGGTACCTCAGGGATGAAAGCTCCCCAACCTACTAGACAGGACCTCGACGAGGACCACCTTTCATTTTTGCATGGATGGATCGACTCTCTCACTGCGACAATCGACGGAATGAGCGGGGAGTTTCGTCACGTATGGACACATCAGGATGCTATCTTTACTCGATAGGCCAACATGCAGGATCAGATGACAGCCTTCTTTGCCGACATGCTTGCTCGGTTTCCGTATCCTCTTCTTCCAGCACCGTAGTTTTTCATTGTTATCTTAAAACTGCTTTAAACTATGGTTGCATATTTTCATTATGTACTGAACTTTGCTTATATATTCAAATGCTTATGAAATGTCTATTAGCTATTACTGTCTTTGTATTGACTATTTTTACTTGATTCCGTACTTCTTTTTGCTTATGCAAAATGGGGGAAGGGATATGATATACTTGTATATTTGTATTTAAACAGGGAAAATTGTAGTAAGTTAAATAGAGTGAATACATGTTTTATTCTTCATCAATTTGTTCACCTTATACTTGCAAATCATCGTGTTTGTCATAATCAAAAAAGGAAAAATTGTTGACATATGGTGACGTCTCGTTTTGATTATCACAAACAAATTATGTTTATTACTAACAAATTAATTTCAAGTGTCTATAGTGATTATTGCATATGAATAAAATTGATGACACAAAGTTCGAGGCCAAGTAATTGATGACACGAAGTTCGAGGTTATGAAAAATGATACTGCAAAAACTCGCAAAAGGATGCCTCAATGCGAATCGAGACAAAAGTCGAAGTACCATCAAGCAATGCAAGTCAAGATGTTCAAAATAAAGTATTTAGACTTTTCACAATAATATGTAAAGGTAAAACAATTCAATACTCGGTAATGAATCATGGAGAGCTCAATGTCTTTACAAATCACACCAAAAATGTTTTACTTGAAAAATATGTTTTCAAAGGTAAAAATCGAAACACGTATTTTAAATATGAAAAGTACCTTGAAAATGTTTTTTAAACGTCCCTCGAATACCTACATTTGATAAAAATAAAAAACGAGTACGTTCGGAGCCAAAAAGGCTGTACCGGACGTCCAGTAAAACCTTTTTTGGGTCCAACGGTAAATTTTTTAACGGTCCAATTTTTTGACAAAAAATAATGGCTAATTGACCGTCCGGTATTTTACAGGACGTCCAGTACCGTGCATCCGATATGACAGAACTTTTGACCGTTTGAGTGCTATAAATACCTCACTCATTTTTCTTTTGCAACACCTATTCTTGAGCATTAAATTGAGGCTTTTATTTATCACAACTACCTTATTCTCCATCTTTAAAAAGATCAAAAGCATTAAATTCTAGAAAAACTTTTGAGTGATTAACTTTGTGAAAATCTTTAGTTCTTCAAGAAGTTTTTCTTTTCAACATTTTGAGCTATACTCATTACCATCTATTGAAGTATTTGCCTCCTCTCTTCTTGTTATCAACCTTGATTCTATTATTCGATAAAAAGAGAGGATTTCACTTGTAAATCCATTTAGAATTGTGGGTCGTGCTGAGATCCCGGAAAGCTCAACATTGTAAAAGGATCGGTGCTCCTTGATTGCAAGTCACCGGAAGCATTTTAAACGGTTGGATTGCACCATAAGTCAAACAACATAGTGAAAAAGGCCTTGCTCGTGACAGAGAGCTTGGTAACGGGGGACGTAGATCATTGCATTGGATCGAACCTCCTTATTATATCGTTTGCACTCTCTAACCCTTTTACTTAACGTTTTTAACTTTGTGCAAGTTTTATATCGGTTCGTCCACATGCGTATTTGTGTTAGGAATATTTCATTATCATTTGTGTGATCATTAGTTTAAATATTAAGTAGTTAACGAAAAAGTTTTTAAAAACCAATTCACCCCCTATTGGTTAGCATTCTTGGGCTTTCATTAAGCAAGTTCAACAACTCACAAAGTGTGCAATCGAGTTTATTCTTGTTAAAATTTATAATAAAACAGTGAATAGGTCTCTGGCTGGGATTTCAAAACTAAGTCAATGCTTAGTTCAAGGTCCATAACTGAATCCAATTGAGATAACTTCTCAATGTAGCCAATCATCTTCAGTACATGAGACTCACAAAATATCCTTCTACTATTTTGCACCGTTGTATAATTGCTGGAAGTCTCATATCTTTCCACACTTGATTGTTCATCATACAACTCTTTGAGATGAAAAATCATATTGTTAACATACATATTCTCATGTTACTTTTGCAATTCAAGTGACATAGGTGCAAGCCTCACACATGTAATATTATCATAATCATTGTGTTTATTAAGCAACCACATCTTCCTCAGCAGAGTCCTCAGCGGGTGTCTTTGGAAATTACTGCTCAAGGACATAACCAATTTTCTCATACCTAAGAACAATTATCAATTCCAGTGCTAGTTGAGAAAATTCGATCTAATCAGTTTGTGGCATTCAGTATGTCTTGCAAATTCATATAGTTACTCATGATTTAAAATTTTAAATGATAAAAAATAAAAGAATTAATATATATTGTAAAATGTATTAATGAATTTGATATGGTCTTTTATTAAATTAATTATGTTTTCCCTGTTTAATTGAAATATATGACCCCCCTCATAAAATTTATAGAATCTGTACTTGATTTCCAGTGGGATATGATCCCATTTGTTTTGTTAAGACCTTGAGTTTACTCAAAAACCTTAATAAAATATTTGATTAGATGCTATTATCAATTGTATTTTCATACAACGCCTAAATCATTCAGTTGACAACTCTTTGTCTTCACAAATCTCATTTTCTAGCTTAGTTATGCCTTCAAAACTTATCTCTGTGAGTGTACTAACAAAAGATGGATTTTAGTTAATTCAAACCCATTATTCAAAAATATCTAATATCTCATAGTGTTAAACATATTTCTAACTTGAGTGTACTCAACATGCTAAAATCTATGAGGAACTCTCATTTTTCATTATAATGATGGGAGACAAATTATAAACCCGGCTTAGTATTTTTAACAACGGATTTAAAATGCAAAGGTCTAATCATAGTTTTGTGTGTGTGTGTGTGTGTACACTATTATGGATTTGTACTATTTAGTTTTCTTGAGCCAAAAAGAAAACTAGTCTCTCAGTTCCTAGGGGACAAAGTATCAAATCATAAAATGCTCAATCTTTATGGTCTCCACTTCTTCTTACATCTTCAATTAATCCAACTACAATATGTATAGTATACTAATCCGCACATATGCCTAAAAGAAGACATGAATGCCCATAATGATAATAACAAACACATAGGTCCAAAATCAATAAAGGACTTGTAGGCCCAAAATTAATAGAGGGATCACAAGTCTAAAACAACAAGAATTAAAAACCAATAATCCAATATATCCACATATTTGAGTCCATAATCATCCACTAGGTATACATTAATCACATAAATGAATTAATATACAATATTTAATGTTGTATACAAATATATTTCAAGTTTTTAGCAATTAAGGTCATCTAAACTAATTTAAACAAATTGATAAAAAGAACTAAATAACTAAATTAATTAATGAAGTTATTCAATTAAAATTAAGCCCCTTTTTGAGCCCCATTTTTTCAAGAATACTTTTTTAAAACTCATTTTCTACCACATATTCTCCCATAAAATAAATATATGCGTATTTCAAAAAACTTTCCTTATTTTTTAACCACATATTCTCCGAAAAATCACTATTCCATAATACGTTTTACTCCAAAAATGGAGATCAAACAGGGGCTAAATTTTAATTAAATATCAAATTAGAGTCCAACTCTAATTACAAAATTTTAGGGCAAACTTAATTAACATTTTAATTTAGGATAAAACTCCTAAACAAAATAAAAAGTTCTATATTTTGGTTAAATTCCAATTTTAACATCAATTTAGAAAGTCATGAATATTAATAAAATTTTAAGTGGATCAAAATTGAAATCCTGGTCAAAATTGAAATTTAGGTCAAACAACTTTGAAAATCAAATTTAAAGCATTTTTTAAAATTGCATTCAAAATCTTTTTGAGAAATAACATTATGACCCAATTTTAAAATTTTAAACAGGCCCTTGCTTTTGAAATTGCAACTTAACCCTCGAATCCAAATTATGAGTAGAGGCTGCAATTTTACAAATTACATGGCATGCCACCATCTCCAAATGATTCAACAAAACCTAAAACAATTTTAGGAGGAGAGTCGGCTACTACTGACGTCGTCCAAAGCTGCTATACAAACCGTAGCAGCACTTGTTGGTGCCTTTGCACAACATTGGGTTGTTGCACGTAGCCATGTGCGATGTGATGCGAGCCACATTCAGCAACTGTTGCCACATATCATCACCGATAGATTACTTTTTGACCCAATTTTTGATCAAAATTTAATTTTCTTTTCAAAAATAGATTATGTAAGATGAAAATCAATTTTCTTAAAAGCTAAAAATAAGAAATCAACAAAAATCGACCATTGATTGTTTGAAGATTCAAAAACAACTTTTAAAAACCACAAAGTTGACTTCGATATCACTGTTTAGAATTTACTTATACATGTACAACAAAATTTAAAATATTTTATAATTTCCTTCAAGGAACTTTAGATAGATGTCGTGATTAGAATTATACATTTTGCAGATACTTCAAACTCCTTTGAGAATCTTGATTACAAACAATCACAATATTTTCTCATCCTTGTAAATCTTGATCTATCGAATTATCCAGCCTCCAATTGTAATCCACACGGGAGAAGAAGAATGAGAGTTTGGTGTTTCTCTTTCTTGTGCTGCAAGATTATGATATTATAATGTAAGTTATTTTGTGTGTTGTTATGTAATTGCAATCTCAGTTGTTATTGCAACAAGGGAGAATTACAGTCATGGTTTCAAACATTTAATTTTGTCGTATGCTTTGACCAAAAATTTTGTTTGTGCCATCCATGGTGCTAATTTTGTTTTTGGCAATATAAGGATCAATGGATGGATTTCATCTATTTGATCATTTGTTGACCCCAAAATTAATTTTGATCTCAGTATTAACTATTTCTAAAATTAAATTAAAAAAAAAAACGAATCTTGCTCTACTCCCTCTCCCGTTCCCACTTCCCCACCTTTTACCCCATTCCTAAATCAAAACCAGGAAACAAAAAGTCATCGACCACCGCCGGCCAACAGCTACGCGGTTCCTTCGTCCGTACTCGCAACCATCCTATTTATTCATTTCTCAACTATGACCATCTTCTTCATACTCTTATCATTCATTCATCACGTACCATCGTTTACTATACCTTTTTGTAATCTCCCAAACCGAAAGCTATTTTCCATCATTTCAATAACTAATTATCTCTCTTTTCTTCACAACAGTTCCCAGAGACTCAAGTGCTAAATCGAAGCCACAAAGTCAGTTATTGAAGGTGATCGTCGATTTTCAGGTTTCCTGGTTTGGTTTTAGGCATGAGGTGGGGTAAGTAGGGGAGGGGAGAGAAGAAGATGGGGTTTCCCTTTTTTTTATTGGTTTTAAATTTAATTTTTAACTTATTTTATTTATATGATGCAAAAGTTACAATTTTACCCTTATTTAAATATTAAATAATGCGGTCAAAATTAATTTTTGAGTCAACTAATGATCAAATAAATGGAATTCATTTGTTCTCATAATGTAACAAAATGAAATGTTTGAAACTTTAAGTGGCACAAACTAAAGGTTTAAACTCTACGACAAAATAAAAGGTTTGGGATCGTGGATGCAATTCTCCCTTGTAACAACTAAATTCAAACCCTAAATTTTTATTTTTAGATGTTTTGTGGATTTTACCTACCTACTAAACACAAGTCATCCCATTGCTTAGTTCTCCCTTATGTGTGTTACTAATTAGGTTCCAGATTATGATGTCCGACGATGTGAATTATTATTTTGATCTAATCAAAATAAGATAAATTAAAATACACTTTTTCATTTATCATTTATTTAGCTACATTAATTAATACATATTCTTGTCCCATATTGATATGTAGCAAAGGTTTAGAGTAATACATGTGACAAAAAATATCATGTGGTAAAATAAAACTAAACTTGTTCGTTTACCATAAAATTATAATCCCTTAATCATTATGATCCTATAAATTGCGAGATACGAAAGTGTATCAATCTCGAATATTGATAATATCTTTCATTTCATTCTTTAGTCAATAATAGTCGATTTTTTTCGACTTGCATACTGTCCTTGATCAAGGATTTCGATATCAAGTTAACTGAATAAAATGGAGATCATAATCTTTTACTATCTAAGATTGGACAAAACTCCCAAATAAAATTGATTGATCCGGACCCGAATCGAATTAAACTGAACGGAGCGGTTCTTTTTAAGTTAAATACCCCGAATGTGTATCAGAACCGAGAACCAACAAGTTCGGTTCGGTTCAATTTTAGAACAAGAACCAAAGAATCGAATATTCCTAATTTTTTTAAATCTTAAATAAGTCAAATTATTTTATTTTTTTCTAAATAAATTTGCTAACTAATTAATTTAACTCAAACCTAAAATATGATTTTCCTATTTCTAATTTCCAACTCAAGTCCAATTAATCAAATTGACCTAAATTTTACCTAAATCCATTATTCTACTTTAGTGAGATTTTTGTATGGAGAAATCGAATTGAAAGCCCCTCTTTATTATTGTGTGCTCGCTATCTTCCTCTTCCAATGATTTTAACTGTCAGATCTATGATAACTCAACAAAGAAAAGCGCAAAAGATATCACGAGAATGGACTATATTTTTTTGTAAGAGCTAAAATTGAACATGTCATTAGTTGAATTAATGTAACGTTGTTGTAAATATCAAAAATTTAATTATTTTATGGAATCCCAAAACCGAACCGAATAATTAAATTTGGACCTGAAGGTTCCATTTATTAAATACACGAAAATTTGGGTTCGATTCGGTTCTCCTTAGAATCGAATCGAATTGGATCATGTCCAACCCTAATTCTATTGATCATTCACAACATTTATATGATTTTCATCATGCCGAATTGATGTCGTATTAGCGAGTCTTGGCAAACAACACCCAATGTCACTATAGTATGACTATCTTCATATAAGCCACTATGATGATTTCAAGTCAAAGGATCAAATTCATTATCGAATATTAGATATTAATCACTGACACTCAAAAAATTATCCATGTGAAATCTTTGTTGAGGATCTCCAATGTTTTGTTCTCTTAACAAAACATGAACGAGTGCATTTAAATGTCTTTATATTTTCACTTGTAAGATCAATTACTCACTTCATAAGTGAGAAAAGCCACACGTGCTAGTCTCTCCATGATGAAGATATTTGCATCTTGTTATTTTTTACGATCATAGATAATTTAAAATTCAGTCATATGTAATACATATTTTACAATTACAATTCTTTGTGATTAACAAGTTACCAAAACTTAAATTTACAAAATACATTGATTTATTAGAATAATAATTCAATTAAATAATAAATCTTCCATAATTAATAATGCATCAATTATATTAAAAGTGCTATCGTCCAAAAAGATTGGACCTAGAGCACAATATTTAGAGGTACTTTATAAAAGATTATTATAGAAAGATTGCTGAGTTGAAAGATGATTAATTGGTAGAAGGTAGAACTGCAGTGGCTTATGAAAAAACAGTTGTGGTGCAGTCTATATGCCAGTAACCATTGATAATCCCCAAAATTAAGTACCTGACTCAGGATGTATTTTACGTGTGTCATGTCAAGGAATGATTTGTTGATTTTAGAAATATATGGTTGTCAAATAGTAATGGGGAACAATATATGTTGTAGAATTAAAGGGATAGGTAAAGTAATCTTCTAACATGAAAATGGACATAACCTTATTTTAGATATGATGCAGGAGGATCCGAGTCAAATGATGCCAAGTTGTCTGATAGTTCGTTGATGGTGCTGAGATACCATGAGTCGCGGATCAGCGCAAAAATGACAGGTAATCGACGACTTTTCCTAATTGGGGCCGTTGTTGGACACGTTTCGATAATTTGGTCATAACTTTGGCTACAGTTATCAGAATCGTGCTCGTGACTCCAATTCGGAAAGCTCTTTTCGGCACGCATGTCATGGTCACCGAGCAAAATTCTAGGGAAAGGTTTTCTGTTTTCCCTTTCGAATACCCAATTTTAGTTATTTTTTTGCCTTTTTTAGTAATATTTCGTTTTCCTTTTTAATATAGATTATGAACTCGAATTGAGCCAGATTTTTGGAATATTATTTCTCTTATTACGTATTTTTGTTTGGTAAGAATATTGAGATTTTGCTATTTTTGGTAAAATTTCGATTTTTCAGCTATATAACCCGGTTTGTGAGCTTTTTTCGTCCATTGAATGAGTAATAAAGATTTTTCTTAAGTACTTGGAGTTTTCTCTTGCGTTCATCTTTGTTAATTCTCTGTCGAATTTCAGCCTACAGAATAATCACTATTCTGCCCGCCGTTAAGATACAATCAGATATGTTCTATATATGATAAGAATATTAGTTTCTATATGATTCTTAGATCATCAAGATTTTGATGTAAGAATAAGAAAATGCTTTACTACAATAATTAAAAATTTTATAATAATTATAATGACACGAAAAGGAAATGGGATTTATGTCATAAATGTTCTTCCCTTTACGAGTAAAACAATAGTTGTTTTAGCACCTAAATCTGACAAGTTAGAGATTTGACATAAGAGATTAGTTCACATTAGTGATAAAGTTTTATAAGTTCTAAATGGGAAGGTATAGACTCGATAATAATGAAAAATCACCTTTCTGTAAGCAATGCCTCTTACGAAGCATAATAGATTGCCCTTTAACAGGTACACAGTTTTCAGGTATTTCTTATAAAATTTGGACTTTTCTCTTCAGAAATAAGTTTGGCACATTTTTGAACTTTTAATATGGGAAGTCATAAAGAAAACAAAATTTATGAAAGAACTAAAATCTTGATATTAGATAGAATGAAGAGTTTACGACGACTTTTGTAGACATTATGTAATCCGTAGGCATATGATTGTAACCTACACAGACAACGAAATGGTACGAAACAAAGTTTGGACATAATCATGCTAAACAAAGTTAGATGCATGTTATTACATATTTGTCAAAGCTTATAAATAGTAGGTTCCAAAAATGCTTGGTTAGTAAGTATTTAAAAGTTGTGAATTTCTTAGGCCAATGTCTAAATTTTAGAAGGACTCGTATACCGGAAGCGAATGCGTAGATCACTTTTGGGAGTAGATCCGAAGTTTGTTTGGTAAAACGAATTGTAAAAATCTCACCAAGATGGTGGCTAGCTGGTCTTCGATAACGAACTTTACCCTTTGGTGCTTCATTGATCTAGGGAAAAAGAAAAGGTCTACCAGTTGGGAAGCTAGACATTAAGTAAGTGGCTTGATGAGGATAGATAAGCTGACATGCCGTAGAAATATGTGGATAATAATATAGTTTGATCAACTTATAAATAATTATAAGCTTTGACAAACGTGCACCTAGTAAGTTATGGTTTTCTCTAACTATTATTGGGTGAAATTGTAAAAACAACCTATTTGATTAATAGGTGCCTTTTAAGTGCCTTAAAAATTGAAGTACCAGAAACATAGCTAGAAAGGAAGTCTGCGTAATTACTGAACCATAAGATTTTCTTTTATTGTGCAGCATATGCACACCAAAATGAAGGCAAATTAAATCCTAAGGCACAAAAATGTGTTTTCTTAGGGTATGGTTAGGGATAAAATATTATAGGCTGTGGTTAAAGGATTTAGGGGTGGTTGCAAAGATATAATAAGAAGAATGAACAAGTAATGCCTGCCTAAGTGATAAAATTCAATATTCAAATGAGGTTAGTAAACAGAGAATAACAAACCTAGGAGTGGATTTTCTCGGACAAAAATACCTTTAATTACATCAAATTGAGATGGAGCAGCCTCAGAATGAAGGTGAATCTGGCTCAGACTTGGGAGGAGTAGAGAAAACTCCAAATCAACAAGAAAGTCCACTATGTGTATCAACTAGTAAGAGTTAGAGAATTGAGTAACTGATAGAATATAGAAGCCAAAGAGGAGGGAAAATTATGCAATTCATTCACATCACATTGGATATACATGGCTGCTATATATATCCTTACTTAGGTACAATCCAAAAGCATTTTCCACCAACTATTCAATCAACCTCCACTCCTACCTTACTTGACTGAATACAAGATAGAAGAAAGACCAACTTGCTTAAGTTACACTTCATGTCATAGACTACAATTGAGTACAAAAAAAGAAAAAATACATAAGATGAGTTAAATAAAAAACAATCCATACGTGACAACAAAAGTGTTACACGGTTCATCACTCCTCATTGACACTTTTGTTGAAAAAACCAAGACATTCTCTTAATGTTTCGAACCTCTCCTTAGGCAATACTTTGGTGAAAATATCAGCAACTTGTTCTTTAGAACTGCAGTGCTTCAATTCTACCTCCTTCCTTTCTTGAGCTTCCCTAATGAAGTGGAACTTGATCTTTATGTGTTTTGTCTTCCCATGGAACACTGGATTCTTCACCATAGCCACAGCAGATTGATTGTCACAAAGGATGGTTGTTGCATAAGGTTGTTGATGCCTTAAATCCTTCATCATTTTCCTCAACCAGATGGCCTGATTTGTTGCCTCAGATGCCGCTATATATTCTGCTTCAGCAGTTGATTGTGCAACCGTTTTTGCTTAATTGAATTCCAACAAACAAGGCTTGAATAGTATAGAAAGCATAGCTTGAAGTGCTTTTCATGTCATCAATAGATCCAGCCCAATCACTAATAGTGAAACCAGTTAGAAACATTTTTTATTTCTTAAAACTGATTCCAAACTCCTCTGTTCCTCTGATGTATCTCAGCACCCTTTTGGCAGCTTGAAAGTGAATTTCACTTGGTTCTTGCCTAAATCTTGACAGCATATTTACAGCAAACATTAGGTCAGGTCTGGTGGCAGTTAAGTAAAGCAAACAGCTAACTAGGCTTCTATAAACCTTCACATCAACCTTTCTTGCTCCATCCTCTTTCATCAGTTTCAAGTTTTGAACTAAAGGGGTGTTAACTAATTTGCTATCTCCATGTTAAACTTCCTTAACACCTCTTTAGCATATTTCTTTTGACATACAAAAATTTCATCCTTTGATTGATCAATTTCCATTCCAAGGAAATACTTCATTTCACCCAAATCTGTCATCTCAAATACTTTCTTCATTTCAATTAAGGTTGTATTATTCCCTGCAATTAGAAGATCATCAACATACATAGAAATAATGGTCAAATCCTCCTCCACTTGTTTGATGTAAAGTGTTTGTTCTTTGATACTTTTGTTGAAACAAAGAATGCTCATGTATTAAACTATTCTGTCGTACCAAGTTCTTGGCGTCTGCTTTAAACCATATAAGGCTTTCCTTAATAGGTANCATATAAGGCTTTCCTCAATAGGTACACCTTATCCTTCTTTCCTTGTACGATGAAGCCTTCAGGTTGTTCAATAAAAATTTCTTCATTCAAATGCCCATTTAAGAAGGCAGCCTTTACATCAAGCTAGTATATTTTCCATTCTGACTGAGCAGCAATTGCAAACAGTTTCAAATCTGGCCACAAGAGCAAATGTATCAGTAAAATTGACTCCATATTGCTGAGCATAGCCTTTTACAATAGCCTTGCTTTGAACTTGTTGATTGAACCATCAGCATTCAGTTTGGTCCTAAACACCCATTTTACTCCAATGACATTCTTGTTTTTTGATCTATCAACCAGCATCCAAGTTTCATTATTTTCAATCACCATAATCTCCTCCTTCATTGTATCTAACCAAGCTTGGGAATCAGCTGCTTCAGTATCAGTTGAAGGTTCCAGAACTACTGTATTGCAAGTAGCATATCTATCTTCAAGTGATCTAGTTCTGATAACCTCATTCTCTGAATCTGATCCAACATCAGGTTCAGCAGCAACTTCAGCTTCTCCTTCATCAATATCAGCATCTTCATTCGGTGAAGTCAGTCTTGGAACCTCAATTTTGTTCACAGAACTGGACTCCCAATTCCATGAAGAATTTTCATCAACCTTGACATCTCTGTTGGAAACTATTTTCTTGGTTTGAGGATTATAAATTCTATATCATTTTGCATTGTCACAGTAGCCAACCAAGACTCCTGCTTCAACTTTTTGACTTAGCTTGTCCCTTTTTACATCTGGTATATGAAAGTAGAACATACTTCCAAATACTTTCAAGTGAGATACATTCGGTTTAACTCCATGCCAAGCTTCATAGGGAGTTAGTTTGTTCAAAGCCTTTGTAGGCAGCCTATTGAGTAGATAAATGGATGTATTTACTACCTCAACCCAAAATCCTTTTTGACACTTTCTTCTCCAACAACAAGCATCTTGCCATTTCCATTACTATTTTGTTTTCCTTTCACAGCCCCTATTTTGCTGAGGTGACTAAGGGATGGTTAGCTTGTGTTTGATCCGTACTTCTTCACAAAATTTGTCAAACTAATTACTAGTATATTTAGTCCCATTATCAGTCCTTATAGCCTTTATCTTGTAGTCACTTTCATTCTCCACAAGCTTCTTAAACGTCTGAAATATTGCAGGCACCTCAGACTTCATCTTAAGAAAATAAACCCAGCACATTCTAGTTAAATCATCAATAAAGAGAACAAATATTTGCTACCATTCAAAATTGAAGTTCTTATAGGGCCACAAACATCAGAAGGACCAACTGCAGATTGCTTTGTGCTCTTCTAGATTGATTTTTAGGAAAAGGCAGCCTAGTTTGTTTTCCCAATTGATAGATATCACAAACACAAGCATCATCATTTACTTTTGGCATATTTTCAACTAATTCTAGTTCATTCAAATTTTTTAATGATGTGTAATTGGCGTGCCCAAAATGTTTATGCCACAATGCAGACTCAACCACAGTACTTGCGAAGGCATGTGAGTTAACATTCTTCCATTCCAAAGGAAAACTCCTATGCCTCATTTCTATTTTCGTCAATTCCAGATTGTTTTGATCCAAAATTGTACAGTAACTATCCTTAAATATTAAGGTATAGTTTTTTTCAATCAATTGACCAACACTAATCAGATTTTGATCAATGTTTGGCACATACAAAACATCAGAAATAAACTTAATACCTGATGGTGTTTGGATTGAGACTTTGCCAATTCCTTTCACCTCTACATTCTCTCCATTTTCCACTTTCACTTTTGATCTATAAGCATCATTTAGCTCCATAAAGATATCTGACTTTGAAGTCATATGATGGGTACATCTCCTGTCATATAACAAAGTTTCAACCTTGCTGGTAGCTGTGAAGTTTATGGCAGAGAACAGATGCTCTTCAGAGTGATCTTTTGCAACTTTGGCCAGGTGCACCTCCTTCTTCTCTTTTGGTTTTTGCTTTTTAACATGTCCAAACTGCTTACAAGACCTGCATTGCACACCAAGTCTGAACCAACACTATTTAGGTGAATGGCCTTTCCTTTTGCAATGAGGACATTGATGATACTTAGTATCCTTGCTAGAGCCTTTAGCTTCTACTTCCTTCTTCTCGTTTTGAGCTTTCCTTCCATTAAAACTGGCTTGAGCTTTCTATTTTCCTTTTGCAAATAGAGCTCCCCCAACCTGCTCTTCTTGCCTGAACAATCTTCTTTGTTCAATGGCTTGAAGAGCATTTACAAGTTCAGCCAAAGAGATGCTAGCCAAGTTCTTAGAATCTTCAAGAGAAGAGATCTTGGATTCAAACTTCTCTGGCAGACTTATCAACACCTTTTCCACTACTCTTTTATCTAGTAAGCCATCTCCTAGTAGCCTTATTTGATTGACTACCTTCATCAGTCTATTAGAAAACTCTTTAACCGTTTCTGAGTCCTTCATTTTCAAGGTTTCAAACTCACTCTTAAAGTTCAACACCTGCATCTGTCTGGTCCTTTTATTGCTTCTAAATTCTTCCATCAACTTGTCCCATGCTTTCTTTGTTGTTTCACAAGTTATAATTCTTGTGAAAATGGCATCTAAGATGGCTAGTTGTATGCAAGAAATGGCCTTGAACGTTTTGGCTATCTCCTCACTATGCTGCTTCAACTGAGCAATGGTTGGATTAGCCCTCAATGGTGGTGTTTCAACTCCGGTTTCTGTGATTTCCCAAAGGTCATAAGCTTTCAGGTATGCTTTCATTTTTGCAGACCCGAAGTCATAAATTTCTCCTATAAATGCTGAAGGTAAAAGAGCAAAAAAACCACTTGAAGCCATATCATTCACTCACCAAAAACACTCGGCTATATATGAAGGTTGCTCATTGGTAAAGTGTAGTTCTTTTGCTCTTTTACGGCCATTCTAAGATCAAAATAGGGCTCTGATACCACTGATAGAATATAGAAGCCAAAGAGGAGGGAAAATTATGCAATTCATTCACATTACATTGGATATACACGGTTGCTATATATATCCTTACTTAGGTACAATCCAAAAGCATTTTCCACCAGCTATTCTACAACCTCCAGTAACGTTCCTCATCCAAGGTTTAATGACCATGCACAATTTGTGACTTGTTCAATTCAATGCTTTGTTAAACTTGAACCAAATTCATATAAATAGCCAACAGCTAGTAAAGAGTTCAAACAGTGGCTTGCAGCAATGCCACATTGAATGCACCGATGATTAGAGAATCAAATATAGACCTTAGTTAGTGAACTCAAAGATAAAAAATTTATAGATTGTTAACAAATTAACAAAATTAAGGAACGAATGGTGGCAAAGAGATTCACTCAGACAGATGGAATACCATACAATGAAATATTTTATCCTATTGTCAAATACACCTCTATTAGGATATTACTTGCCTTAGTAGCACAATTTTACTTTAATACTACATTTTTAAATGAATATCTAGATGAAAAGTTTATATGACTCAGGCGTTTGAACAAAAAGGTAAAGGGAAACTTATGCGTCTTTGAATCAAGTCCTTGTGTGGTTTGATGCAAGTTCATAGATAGTGGTATAAGAAATTTGAAAGTTATATACAGAAGGTTGACTTTGAGAAGAGTCAATATGATCCTTGTTCTATTATAAAGGAAGATGTGGAGCTGACTTTTTGGAGGGTTGGCGGAGAGGTGATTTTAACAGAATTCCGTCCATCTCAGAACGTGTTCGCGTTACTTTCTCCATTGCAATATCAACTGAAAAATCATAGGCGAATTCCTGGATCACCTGGTACTTTTTCCAAAGGAGTCCTGCTCTGACAACTCAACGAGTCATCTACTTGAAAGCCTACTATGGTTTGTTATCCGTTGATGACATTTTGTTAGCGAGTCATGGATTTAAGGAAATTTAGTTAATTAAAGAAGATTTTAAATTTTAAATGTAAGATTTAGGATCAGCAAGAAGAATCTTAAGAATGGAAACAACGACAAATAGAAAAGAAAATATTAGTTCTAAGTCAAGAATCATATATCACTAAAGTAGTTAAAAGGTTTTTCATTCATGATGCTAAATCTGTCATTCTACCCTTAGTTAATCACTTTAAATTGTTTATGGAGTTGTCTCCTAAGTCTAAGTAAGAGCAAGAAAGAATGGAGAGTGTGCCTTCTTAGCCAAAAAAACCTATCTAACCGGAGTTGGAGATTGGCCTCATCCTCTCTCTTATTATTCCATGTCGTGGAAATGCTGCATCCTCCAGGCCACAATGCGACAGGGCACTCTTGAACTCCATCACTATCCATTGACTATGATCAAAACCTTTCTCCTTTTTCTATAAAAACTACTATATCATTAAACTCATCTCCCTCTCCCTCTGTCCCCACACACTGTTATGAAAACAAGAGAAGGGATAACAAAGATAATATTAAGAACGCCGAAAATGAAGTAATAGGCTTGAATGCATAGTCATTGTCCTTAAATGATACTTGCCTCCTCTAGAACTATTTGAGTACTTAAAGGGTTTCACCGACAAATGGTTTTAGGATTATAACAAGCATTTAATAAGAAAGCACTTAAACACTTATTTTTTTCTTCTAAGAACTCGAAGAACACTGAAGTTTTGTGATACAGAATTGAATTGAGAATTTAATAGTGCCAATCATCCATGAATTTTTCATGAAAGTTACCAAAAATAAAAATTGGAAAAAAGCCTAACTAGTTTTGACAGCTTGGGCAAACACCCAGTTATAAACCGAGTGATAGCCCAGTACAAATCAAATCCCTCTACATCACCATTAAAGCATCGAACGATAGCCTGATTGTAGACGAGGCAATAGCCAAGGCTTATTTTTCTTTCATCAATTTTCTTCTATTTTGATCTCAACATTGGTTTTTTCTTTTCCTCAATGTACAATACATGTCCAATTCTTCTTTCCATTATAATTCTTGAACAAAATTATAATAATCCCCCACTTGTTCAAAATTATATGGATCACATATGCAAACTAACACTGATGCGTAAGGATTAAATATTTTTTGATTTGAATCTAACCACAGCGTAATTCTCACAAAGTATCATCAAAATTCCAAGTAGCATGATAGTTTTGAAATAGTTATTCCTTGTGATGATACCGTGAAAACACACACAAGTGTCGTGTTTCACAAGTTCATCAAACTCGCTTAGCGATATTTATGGTCCTGCACTTATCCTATTTTTTGAACGTTCAAGAGAGAAACTCAAACTCTCTTTTGAGACGGCGCCACCTAGAAGTTTATCAGGGTGAAATTTTTTCAATATCTTTGTTACTTTTAGAGATACTTGTACTTATTACCGAACTTTATTAAGAGCTTGAAGTTCAATCCTCCTTTAAGTAACACCAGCATTATTAGCTTTGGATAGGGTTTTTTGCGAAAATAATAATGCTAAAACTATTCACTTATCGAATGGCTTGTTGTTACCTTTTGAACCCATGAACTACTGTTTTAGTAATGACATATATTGTTGCCATCATTGGTGGATCTTTATAATTTAGGAGTTTAAACAAATCTAAATCTATGTAGTTATTACTAAATCTCTATTAAAAGGTCTAGTTAAAGGATCAGCTAAATTTCATTTGACTTAATGTAATTTAGTGAAATTGTTCAACTTGTTCGAATAAAACTTGCAATCGTACGGGATAGTGACACGTAATAATGTAGTGAATTAAAAGTATCATTCCAGGAGGAATAATGTTTAATTGTAGTGTACTTTTATACTAAATATTACTATGAAAGCAATAAAAATAATTTTATCAAATACGAGATGAATATATTAGATTTCCAACCTTACCGATAGACTTCTAGTTTCAATTCTCGACTTATATTGATTAATATGATTAACATGTTTGTCACAGTCGATAATCCAAATTTATTCAATATCATTTTCCAAGATATATCAAAACTATGTTAACACAACCCAATCATATTTCTAATCCAAATTCATGTTAAAAACATGCATTTAATTATAGGATTTCACACATGATCATACAGACCATAAAGGTGCACAAGCATTAAAACAACCATAATGAATGCATATGAAATCACAAACGCGAGAATTAATTGAAACAACAAGTCTCGAATCAAAAAAATATAATTCGAAAAGTTTTGTCATCATCCAATATATTAATGTTTTTATCCTAGCATGAATTTATGAAATTTAGACAAAAGAGAGGGAAATGACATCACTCGAGGCTAATAATGTAGAGAAGACTTGAAAATCTCAATTCTTCCTTTGAATCTCAACCCTAAATTACACGATTCTATTCCTTGAATGTAAGAATCTTCAAATTATTTCTCCTCTATGATAAAATCTAGGTCCTCCTCATTCTGTACGGATTTTACAAATATATATGGTTTGAAAAGACTCCCAAATAAGGTAAACAGCTAAAAAATAGGAAAATGCATGTTGAACCCTTTTTAAGCCTAGGTGCGCACCTAGTACAAACGAAGACAGGTGCTCGACTTGTGTGGGGGCTTCAGATGCCCCTAGGTGAGGCAAAGGCATGCGCCTCACCTACAGGCGACGGCGTACACACTGTTTATTAAATTGGGGGTCAAGTTTACAACTTGGCCCCTGAACTTTCTCCAGGGTCTTTTTCCATCATTTCTTGATTCTTTTCAATCCCTTCACATATTTTCTTGTTGGATCAAGTTCTAGTACTTTTGATTCTTCATTCTTTATCTCAAGCTAATCTTTGATTATTTGTGATCTAGTCCCTAAACTTTGGATTTTCTTCACTTTAGCCCTTTTCTTTCACATTTTCTCCAATTTCATCAATGTCATCAATGTTAACCTATAAATCAATATTTACATAGAATTAATTCATGTTTCGTATAATTCATGAACAACTAGTCTAATTTAACGGCCTAAATAAGTGTATAAAATACACTTATCAAACACCCATAAAGTTTAATAATTGTTTGTTCTCAAACAAACTATAGCATAACTCAATCAAAACTTGGTTAGATGGCTTACCATTAATCTTAGGATTGGACTTTTTTTATCAATACTATGAATAGTGTTACAATTACATAATTGAAATTAATTTCTGCTCATTCAATGCAAAACTCGACGTATGTGTGCATACTTATGTAAAACATCACAAGCTCATGCTTGGTTCAATTTCCAACCCTCAATAGTCAAATATTTTACTCTCTACTCCTGAGATGCACAACCCCAAAATTATAACTTTTTACTCATTTTCCCGATGTGCATTCTTAAGTTGAAATTTAGCTGATCCTAATCCTTACCCTATCTAGTTTGGATATATTTCACCAATACAAGTTAACACGTCAACAAGGAAGGGTTTTCTTATAATCTTGACTGCTTTAACCCTTAATACTCAACTAAGCGCTCGCCTTTTATAAAAAGTTTAGTTCTTTCAATCAAGCATCTTGGGTTTAATCAAAGTATGTATTGCATCTCCTGTTTCATGCACTTACTTTTTTATTATGTTGTGCGTACTCTGTTTCATGCACTAGCTTGATCCCTATTTGACTTTCTTTTTGGGATTTTCAATAGGTGTCCTCATTGGGATCATTTAGGGTAGCTTCGCAACATGGCGGCTTTTTCCCGTTTTCCTACTTGATTAGTGCAATATCCCTTATTAAACACTTAATTTTCAAAATCTATCTATAACTTAAGACTTTCACCTAATCTTTGACTTATTAGTCTTAGACAATCCACACAACAATTTTCACACATGGAAATCATACTTATCTCAATGTTCCCCTATACCGGCTTAACCATCTCCAAACTATCCTAAGCATGATTTAGGGATATATAATTATTGTGAATTTTTCAGGATTACATCAACTATGTTTACTTTTCTCATAATAAGAATCAAAACATTGACCCATAATGTAAAACATAAGTGTTGTGTGCAATGAAGATCAAGTCTCACATAAACAAGCATAAATCAACTTAACTAAGCATTTTTACACCAATTCTTAGTATAATACATATATCATTACCGACAAGGCCATCCAACCCACACAAACATACAAAAGCAATAAAAAACTTAAAGAAAATATTTTTGTGATTTTCTCTTATTTTTCTGACTATTTTTGTATTTTTTATTATTTTATATCATGACAAAGCGACAAATACACAACAATACACAAAAAGTAGAAACTCAAAGTTTTCCACCCTCAAATATAAAATAGACATTGTCCTTAATGTCTTAAAACGTAAGGAGGCATGTAAAGGGCCAAGGAACTAAAGGAAAAGGTACTCCCCAAATTTAGTAGAAGGTGGTAGCTGAAATGGCATGAAGAGTACAAGCTAAAATAGTTAGCTTGATCATGTTGTCCCCTTGATCAATGTTGGTTTGAGTACTCCGCGATATTATGTTCCTGTAAAATGAGGAAAAATCAACATTAAGGATTAAATAGCTTGGACCAAGTAATACTTAGCGCAAACATCTACATAACTAATAATAAATTCAAGAGCCTAAAGGGAAACAGAATATGGATGGTGATACTTGAAAAAGGAAATAAATAAATAAACTATTTATCCTATATCTAGAAAGCATAATAAATAAAAAGGAAAGAAGACTGGGTTGCTCCCAATAAGCACTTTGTTTATAGTCCTTAGCTTGCCTTTATTGTTCTAGCTACTCGAAGTGGCTTGAAATGGAGTTTTCAGCCATGCAAGAAGCATCATTTACTATCCACAGCTGAAAGTTCCCAAATGGATCCTTTCTTGTTCTCACTAGTCCACCAATGCCCTTCTTGCAATGATAACTTGCATAGTCATCCCTTATTTTTTTGCCTCTAAAAATTTTGTGTATATCTCACTTTTGCAGGTTGAACCATGTGAGTGGAAGCTGGATGGCAACTGACAGTGATATGATCTATCCCACAACTTGGGCAAACAAGGGTCAACTAGTGTACTATATTCCCAGAATGAGATAGATTGTCAAGTTTCTTTGTTATAGCTTCCATCTTTGCTGCAAATACTGTCACCGTGTCAATATTATGCATATCAGCTGCTTTCTTTGGAAAGTCCCCATTGGTCAGCTAATTAGCCTGATTTTTAGCAATCTTTTCATAAAGCTCATAGGCATCATTTATTTCCATCTTTATAATTGAATTGCCCGTAGGAACATCTGCCATATTGCGAAATTCTATGCGTAATCCATAATAAAAGAAATGTACCTGTGCTTGTTTAGGAATGTCAAGATTTGGAGACTTCCTAAACGAGTTCTTGAGCCTCTACCATATCTCCGGATATGTCTTGAGTTTTCTTTGTTTGAAAGTATGAACATCATTTTGAATTTGGTGGACTCCAGATGGCAGGAAGAACTTAATGGTGAATTTAAGTACCATATCATTCCACGACATGATACGCAGATAATGAATGGAGCCATTCTCTTGCGCTCTCCTTCAAGGTGTGAAGGAATAAGCTCATTTGAAAGGCATCTAACGACAACTCTTCGTGGCTGATGACTTCGTACAACATTAGAAAAGCTTGAATATGCTCATATGGATTTTCTGTAGCTTTTCCGAAAAACTTGATGTCAGATGATTCTGCAAGAGATTGACTACATCAGGTCGAATGAGGAAAATAGCCTATCCGAAGGGCGGGTAGATAATTGGAGATTGCATTGATACATGCACTGGATTCACATAAACTTGGACTAATATTCGGCCCTCGTTGGCGATAGGTCTAATATAACTTATAAATTAGAATTAAAACAATATTCCCCGACAATAATTCGAAAACCTTGTTCAGACAAAACCCACAAGCATATGGAATCGTGACAAATAATAATGTAGTGAGTTAAAAGTATCGTTCCACAAGAAATAATGTATAATTGTAGTGTACTAGCATTTACCAAATTCGTTTAATTGTGAACAAAAGAGATTTCTTATGATTTTTTATACTAAATTTAACTATGAAAATAATAATAATAAATGATTTTATCAAATACAAGATGAATGTGTTAGATATCCAACTCCACAGATTGACTTCTAGTTTCCATTCTTGACTTGTGTTGATTAATAAGATTAACATGTTTGTGACAATCGATAATCCAAATTTATTCAATATTCTTTTTCAAGATATATCAAACATATGTTTAACACAACTCGATCATATTCCTAGTCGGAATTCATATGAAAAACATACATTTAATTATAGGATAATCACACGCGATCGTACACGCCATAAATATTATTCCTAATATCTATTGCTCATATGTTACATCTGCAACATTTACCTATTGTGAGTTTTTTAATACTACAAATAAAAAAATTATTGTTTCAATGGTGCGCAATCATTAAAACAACCAAAATTAAAGCATTGAAATCACAAACAAGAGAATTAATTGAAAAACAACAAGTATCGAATCAAAAACTAAAATTCAAAATGTTTTGTCATCATCCAATATATAAAAGTGATTAGCCTAGCATGATTATATGAAAATTACACAAAAGAGTGGAAAATGACATCATCTTAGGCTAAGAATGTAGAGAATACTTGAAAATCTCAATTCTTCATTTGAATCTTGGTCCCAAATTATGCAATTCCATTCCATCAATGTAAAAATCTCCAAATCTAGGTCTCCCTCATTCTGGACGGATTTTACAATATATATGGTGTGAAAAGACTCCCAAATAAGGTAAACAGCTAAAAAATAGGAAAAAGCCAATTCGGCCCTTTTTTAAGCCTAGGCGCTCACGTAGTTAAGCCATGGCGCATGCTTGGCTTGTTGTGGGGGCTTCAGATACCCCCAGGTAAGGTAAAGGTGTGTGTCTCGCCTACAGGCAAGGTTGCATGCCCTAGTTATTGAATTGGGGGCCAAGTTCCAGGTTTTTTTCCCCATCGTGATTCTTTTTCATTCGTTTCACATATTTTCTTGTCAAATTGATCCCTAGCACTTTTGAGTCTTCATTGTTGTCTTGAGCAAACCTTTGATTATTTTCGATTTAGTTCCTGAACTTTGGACTTTCTTCACTTTAGCCCTTTTCTTGCTTTTTCTCCAATTCCACCAATGTCATTGATGTTTACCTATAAATCAATATTACATAGAATTAAGCCATGTTTCATATAATTTATCAACAAATAGTCTAATTTGATGGCCTAAATAAGTGTATAAAATACACTTATCACCACTCTTGATTACTTTCCTTACATAATCACGTCTTAGACTCGTGTTTCTAGACTTTCCGTTGTATACCTCATTTTATGCTCTTGTTAATGTGGCTTGACTCTCATAGATGATTTGTGACAAAGATGTATTTTTTGTCCCAAATGTATCTGATATAGATAATCCTTAAGCCACTCAACTTCTTTTCCGACATCAGCTAATGCAACAAATTCAAATTTCATGGTTTAATGTGTTATGCATGTTTGTTTATTATATTTCCAAGAATTGGCACCTCCTCAATAGGGAACACCAACTCGAAGTAGATTTACTTTCACAGTTGCTAGGTATCAATTAGCATCAGTAAATCATTCTAATGTAGTTGAAAATTTGGAATATTATAGACCTAAGATTTTAGTTTTCTTTAAACAGCCAAGAACTCTCTCAATAGCCTTCCAATATTCCTTGCTAGGATTACTAGTAAAACAACTAAATTTACTAATTGCAAATGCCATGTTCAATATTCTTGTGCATTGAATTGCATACATATGACCACCTATAGCACTTGCATACTTTAGTTGAGCAACAGTTTTTCCATCATTCTTTATAAGTTTGGAACATAGATCAAGAAAGTTAAAACTCAACTGTTTAAACTTGTTTATCAAATTATCTATATAATGTGATTGACTCAAATAATATCTTCTGCTAGTTTTGTAATTTTTATAAACAGTATGATATCCACTTGTCCAAGGTCGTTCATCTTAAATGTGAAAGATAGAAACATCTTTGCTTCTTTTTATCTCTTCCGAGTGATTACTTATAATCACTATGTCATCGACATATAAACAATTATATACAACATATGTGTCACGTACTTTAGATTATAAACACTTATCTACACTATTTCTCATACCATTTCTTTGGTGCTTGCATTAGGCCATATAATGATATTACTAACTTGTACACCTTATGTTCATTACTGAGTACAAAAAACCTTTCCAATTGTTCCATATAAAGCTCATCATTAAGATCCCTGTTTAAAAATGATGTTTTGACATCCATTTGATGAACATACAAGTTATATATCGATGATAAGGCAAATAATATCTTAATTGATATTATTCTGGCTTCCAGTGCATATGTATCAAAATAATCTATCATTTTCCATAATTTATAAGGAGAAACCTTTGTGAATTTTGAAGGAATTCTATTCAAAATTCTACGTGCAATCAACAGAGCTTCACCACATAAGTTAATGGCAACTCGGTATAAGTCAACATGGAATTTATCATCTCAACTAATGTTCTATTTTTTTTCTTTTAGTGAAACCATTTTGTTTAGGTATCCTAGAAGTTGAACATTGATGTACCATGCCTTGTTGTTTACAAAATAAATTAAAATCACTAGAAAAATATTCACCACATCTATCACTTCTAAGTGTTCTTATTTTCTTGTTTAAGTAATTTTCAACTTCCCTTTTATAGGTTTTAAACATATCAAAAGATTCATGTTTACGTTTCTCAAATAAACGTACGTATATCTAGTGTGATCATCAATAAAGGTAACAAAATACTTATTTTCTTCTCTAGTTAACATGTCATTCAATTCACATAAGTTCGAAAACTTGTGAAGTCCTATGCAACTTTGTTAAGGCTTTTTTTATCATTTTAGATTCCACACAAGTTTTACATTTATATTATAAGCAATCATGCCACAGTTAATCATTCTTTTCATAGTACTGGCATCTATGTGACCTAATCTAGCATGACATAATGTAAATAAATCAATCAAGTAAGCAAAGTTAACTTTAGTTTTATTTATATTGTCAACAGTACATAAAAATAATGTCCGAGTTTCCACACATTAAATCTCCATTGGATTTCTTCAAGACCTTTTGTAGTCTTTGTTAGAAGATTTTCTTTTGTTTGATTTGTTCGATGGCTTGGTCATTTCCATGGCATAGGCATTTGAAGTGCCTTCATAAAAGTTTTCACTCTTATCTCTTGCCCTTGATTTTTCCTCAATCCAGAGATGTTTCTAAATTTGTTCGGAAGAGTAATCTTTGAAATTATGAAGAATTTTCTTTCAATATTCTTTCTTAGTTCCTAAGAGTTTTGCAATGATTGCTACTACTTGAAAATTTTCAAAAGTTCTATTTTGATCACTGTAAATTTGTTGACAAGCACTTATAACTCATGTAGTTGGGGAAGAATGAGAATATCCTCAAGAAATTTAAATCGAAATACCTAAATATTTGGAATTTCTTTACAACTTTTTCCTCAGCTTTGTATTTGTTTTTCAATGCATCCCAAATTTCTTTAGTTGAAGCAATCAGTCGGATAATGCATTTAGAATATAACCATGGCAAATCAATTCATCCTTTTAGTGTTCTTGAATCATAGCCCGTACTGTATCGATGTATCCATCCATTGGTTCTAGAAGTGGTGTCAAATTATGATCAAGTATGTAGAAGATCTTCAATAGCGTAAGTAGAAACTTTAACTTATCTTGCCACCGAGTAAAGTTCATTCTATCAAATCGATCCGATCGAACAAAGTTTCAGGGACCGCAAGTTTGGCTCCCAAGGTACTAAGCCTCAAGGCCGTCTTTCCCTCATTCTGAGGCCGACAAGTTAGAACAACTAGCACACATGCACACTATGAATATGATGTTAGGGAGAATATCTGCATATGATCATATTAGTAGTGTACTCTTTGGTAAAATAGGCCTCACGCCTAGTTGTTAGCGTGCTTATCGTGCCGAATAGAAAGATAAGCATTCTCACTGCGTGACATTCTTCCCATTCGAAATCCCTTACATCCTCGTAGTAAGAAGTGAATTTTGCATCAACACGCATTCATCTAATTGCAAGAATAACAACGATACTACCTCCGCATGGATGGGCACAAACCCGCAGTAACTCGTACTTACCGCCTCCGACACCAATCTTCACCCTTTGCCCCTCTCAGCATTAGTTCCTTAGATGGACGGCCTTCAAACCGTAACGCCTCAATGCATGTCGAATAAAATACACAATCTTCATCATTGTGCCCTGCAATGTGCACTCCTCAAAATTCCTTGAAAGGCACATAGGCAAGTGCGTAACGCTACCATTTTCATCCGTCTTTCCCACAACTTTCTTCATCGGGTTTCGCCAGCTTGCCGACGCAATCCGTGGCCTAAAATCTTTTCTCCGCAAGGACACATGACATTGTCTCATAACAACACTGCATACTCGAGCGGTCCCGCTCTGATACCACTTTTCACGGATCGCAGGTTTGGCTCCCGCGGAATTACGCAACAACTTTCATCATTGTGTTCCGGTAGCTTGCTGACACGATCCGTGGCCTAAAATCTTTTCTCCCGCAAGAACACAAGACGTTATCCCATAACAACACTGCATGCTCCAGCGGTCCCGCTCTGATACCAACTTTCACGGACCGCAGGTTTGGCTCCCAAGGTACTACGCCTCAAGGCTTCCTTCCTCTCAAGTTTGTTTGTGATAGAGAATTGAATTGATAACACTTTTTGTAGTTATATTATATTGTTAAAAAATATTTAGATTATCAAAAAATATCACCTATTTATAGTTTTCCAAACATCATCACAAAATAGTGCTAATCATCCATGAAAAGATTGAATTTTTTTATTTTTTATTTTTATGAAAAGTCACCAGAAATAAAAATTGGAAAAAAGCCTTATGGCTAGTTTTCATAGCCTGGGCGCACCAATTATAAACTGGCGATAGCCCAGTACAAATCAAAACCACTCTGCATCATCGTTAAATCATTGGGTGATAGCCTATTCTTATTTTTCTTTCGCCAATTTTCTTCTATTTTGATCTCAACATTGAATTTTTCTTTTCCTCAATGTACAATACATGTCCAATTCTTCATTCTATTATAATTCTTGAACAAATTATAACACACTTACGGCAAGTCAATCTCCTTTAAGGTGCTCATCCGTTTCCAAGAGAAATGATTGTCATCCGATTTGGGATTCCGTATATTCACGTGAACCTCCATACTACCCACTTTCCTTGGGTTACTTCCTTCTTTCATCTAATCTTCCCTGTTTCCCATCTCTGTTATCTTAAATCTTGCTCAATGCTACTCTTCTTCTAATTGGTATTAGGACATCCCTCATCATCTTTTAACCATCTAACTCCACTTTACCCACCACTCCCTACCATTGGAACTCACATTTTACTTAATGTGAACCTCCCTACCATTAGACCTCACAATTCGATTAATGTGAACTCACCATCTCTTCCTCTTTCCCTCTAACTTGCCTCTAAGATCCACCACCTTGCCCTTTCCCTTATATCCCATTTTAGCCATAATCCCCCTTACAACTCCACCATCATGTTCAAATCCCACGTTCCCACAAGGAAAATCCCATGTTTCCACCACAACCTCTATCCAAACAGTCTCCCTCATCCATTTTCCTATCTCGGATCGAGGTCTCAAATTTAACCATCAGCCTTACCTCTCTCATTGACACCCTCACAATCTTGCCTCTGAGTTAGAACTCTTTAGCTCTCCCATACTTCACTATCCCAAACTATCAAGTAAGTTCATCTATTGGTCCTATCCATCAAGGAAGCTACTCATGTCCCCCACACATCATCATATTGCCTCCACTCTATCCCTCTTTACTTTTTTTCCCTCAGCCTCCAATCTGTTACCCTAGGTAATTAGGTGATAACACCCTTAACCAATTTCTATAACTCCAACTCTCATGCTTATCGACTCTCTCATTTACATTCGGTACCATAAATTGTGAAACCACGTGTCAAATAATATTACAACTGAAACAAAAGTTCGATAAACATCCGTAGTGTACTAAGCAATAAACTTTAGCCTTTACACCACCCATTGCAATTCGAATGCTCATTTTATAGATTTAGTGATTTTAATGTCCGATCTTAAAGACTACCTCAGACCCACGCAAAAAGTGATTGAAGAAGCCTAATTATGAACCCCTCACTTGTAATGTAAGGCAGGCCACAAGATCCATTTAGTGAGAACGGGCAAAAACTGTTGTCATACGAAAATATCATCATGAATATACTGGAAGAATGTTCCCCATTGATGCCAAAAGCTCCAGGCAGCCAATCAAAGATGGACAAATGTCACTTTTGATGTGAGGACCTCCATGCCCACCAAACAAGAGAAATCAATTATTACATGGGCTATAGGTAATTATGACCTAAACTACACGACCTAGGTGTTATGATGGTCTGACTTGATCAAACTCTCCCAGTCAATCAAATATTTTCAAGCTGGATGGTGGCATGCAAATCATGGTAAGACATTGTATCTTGATAAAACAGAGAGGACATGAAGGCCTATATAAAGGGACAAGGGTCCCTAACGAAAGGTCGAGCTAAGAATACACCAATTAAACATCGTTTTCTTGCAAAAATTCTCTTAAATTGATCTATAATTGTCACATCAATTTTAGTCATCGTGTGACATCATTCTCACTTGAACACACAGCACTCCTCATTCCTCAACCTCCCAAGTCCCAAAGCCAAATTGGACATTCTAGAATTGAATCTAGAATGACACTTTAGAGAATTCCAAATTTTAATCTTCTTCGAGGCCCATTGGTTTGATCAATACCAACATATTTGTTTACCCAAAAAAACAATAGAATTATCCAGATTTCCTTAGGTAGCGAGCAAAATTAAATAATAAAAGGTAGAAATATCTAGAGATTTGGCAACTGACATTGGAGGCTTATAAACATTGATGTTGGATTCAAATTGGTATATTGTAGAGAAAGGAAATCCTAGAGGCCTCTTCCAGCCTCTAGCAATTGTAGTAAGAAAGCCCTCCCCTCTAGCCACTGTAATTTGTAAGACAAGTCCTTTTTTAACAAATTATGCAGGAAGATTGGAGTTAGAAACATCATTGTCGAGACCAATTCCAACATCGTGACGCAATGGCTTCAAAAAGGAGTTTGCTCACTATAGTAGCTTAGGAATTATTGGGATGAAATTGTGGATTTGATCAGAGTACTTAATGCCCAAGTCCAGCACGTGTTCAGATAGGCAAACATGGTAGTTGACTTTCTTGCTAAAAATGGCAGCAATGGGTCAACTCTTAATCCGTCCTTCGACAATGAGGTTCTGACACTTCTTCGAGGTATACTACATACGGATAGGATGGAATTACCATATCTTAGAAGCTAATTTGTTTGGTCTTTTGTGGTTTTTATTCTATTCTCGGCTTTTGTAATCTCGGCTTCCCTCCGCCATAAGTGAGGTCTTTTTAATAATAAATCTAGTTTTTTTTAAAAAAAAAAAAACAAATTATCATTTCCTCCATCATCTTGTCTAATTAAAATTTCTCACAGCTACTTCTATCTCTAAAATTTTGTTCCATACAAAATCCACTATACCATTTCATCATAACCAACTTATTCCATATCTTATTAAAAAGAAAAATATCATCAGTGGTATCAGAGCTACGTTTGATAAATATTTTGGGCGTAAGCTAATAATATGGCCTTCACTTTCAGCTCATCAATTCCCATCCCAATGGTTATGGAGACAACTATGATTTTTGGTCAATTAAAATGAAGACTTACTTTGTGCGCAAAATTTATGGGATGCCAGCAATAACGGGTTTATTGACCTAGATGACATTTATATTTTAATTTGCACAAAAGAAAGACCTTAAAAGAATCAAATAAACATTTTCTAGCATTACTTGCTCTGCAAATGAGCCTAACAAACAATTTTTTTCAATAATCATGGGAGCTAAAATGGCAAAAGAAGCCCACGATAAATTGAAGGGAGAGTTCTATGACAATGACAAAATACGTACTGGCCGAATTCAAACTTTGATAATGAAAGTTTGAAAATCTAAAACTTAAAGATCTTGAAATCATAAAAGATTATTATTCAAGAATAGATGAAATAGTAAGTCAACTAAGAACTGATGGAGATGATATTCCTAAAAAGAAAGTTGTTGGAAAATGTTTAATTACTTTATAGAAAAATATGATCCAATTATTGCACTTATTGAAGAGTCTAAAGATATAGATAATTTAACAGCTCTAGAATTAATAGGTTTACTAAAAGCTCATGAAAGAAATTATGAAGGCCTTATGAAATAGATGCAGATAATTAGAAAACTAAAGAATGTGAAATTTAAAGAAAATTCTACAAACAAAGAAACTCAAAGAAAGTAATTGGATAATAACGGTAATTATCCTCCATGTGACATTTGTAAAAGAAAAAGTCATTTGAAGAAAGATTGTTGGTTTAAAGGAAAACCACAATGCCAAACTGTAAAGATGTTTGGACACAGAAAAATTCTTTCGTTTTTAAACAAAATCACCAAGCCAATTTTTCTAAAGAAAATTTTATAGAAGGAAGTCTCTTATATGCCTCTAGCAAAGATATATCTGAAGAGAAACTAGATTTGTGGTATATGGATAGTGTCTGTAGTAACAATATGGTGAAAGTTGAAACTATTTTCTATAATCTTGATAAAATCAAGGTAAAAATCAAAATTGGCAATGGTGATTTCATGCAACATGCAAAGGCACTATTGCCATTGATACGAAAAAGGGCAAGAGATACATCAATGAAGTTATCTTGGTCCCTAAAATATATCGGAATCAAATAAGCATAGGTAAGATGATGGAGAAATGATAAACTTTATATTTTGAAGGAGACTATTGAACAGTCTATGACAAGTAAGATAAATCCCTCGTAATTGAAAAGATCAAAAGAGGGAGATAGATATGTTTCAATTCAATGAAGATATCCAAGCAATGCGGCAATGGCGGCTCATGTGGATGAGTCATAGCTAAAGCACAAAAGATTTGGGCACTTCCACTTTCATGGATTGAAGACTTTATAGTAAAGATCATGACAAGAGATCTACCAAATATAAAAGAGAATAATAAAGTTTGTAAAAGATGATTGCTTGGTAAACAATATCGTCAAAAATTTTCGTCCAGAAAATCTTGGATAGTCAAAAAGTCGTTGGAGCTAATACATATAGATGTATGAGGTCTAATGCATATTATATCACATGATCAAAACTGGTACTTCATTCTCTTCATAGATGATTACACTAGAATGGCACTGGTATACTTTTGCGTGAGAATATTTCCAAGTTTTTGAGATTTTCAACAAGGTTCAAAAGCTATTTTGAAAAGTAAAGTGGTCGCAATATGAAGATGATCAGCAACAATAGAGGCACAGAATACACATCTAATGAATTTAACAAGTCTGTGAAGACAAAGGAATGAAACATCGACTCATCGTTGGTAATGCAACAGAACAAAATAGCGTATCACAAAGAAAGAAAGAATAGATATGTAATGGAGACGGCAAGAGCTATGCTAATGGAAAAAGGTCTCCCAAAAATCATTCTAGGCAAAAATAGAAAGCACCATAGTCTACCTACTAAATCGATATCCTACCAAAGCCGTGCAGACCAAAATCATCAGCAAAGTTTCTCGGAGTTTTTTACTGCATCTGCTACACATTCATTTCAAAAGAAAAAAAAGGCAACTAGATGAAATGACAGAGAAAAGAATCTTCCTAAGCTATGGCACTCAATCAAAAGGCTATCGAGTCTATAGCTTGAGAACAAAGAAGCTAATTATTAGTTGGGATGTAAAGGTTGATGAAGATTCCACCTACAACTGGGAGACTGGCCCAATTGAAAGAAAAGTTGTCAACATCCTATCACAACCACAAAATTAAGATGGTGTTGTTGAGGAGAACAACTGACCAGAGTCTCCACAACAAGCAACGATTGAAGGACTAGTTGACTCACTAGAATCATCGCCAAAAAAATACGAAGTTCATCAAAAATATACTGAACCTATAGTTAGATCATCATAAAACTTGAAAGCTACGAAGAGCTTCAAGACAACTAGAATGGATAAAATCTATGGATGAAGAAATAAGATGATCGAGAAAAAGACACTCAGGAGCTTGTAAATCTTCCTCAAGACGAAGACGTAATAGGAGTTAAGTGGGTCTACTTAACAAAATCTAACGTTGATGGCTCAATCCAAAAGCACAAATTAAGATTAATCGCGAAAGGATACTCGTAACTGTTGGCATTGACTATAATGAGACGTTTGCCCCAATTTCATGGCTTAACACTATAAGGGTACTAATTGCACTAAACTTACAAAAGAAGTGGAAGATTTTCCGACTAGACATCAAATCAACATTTCTCAAATGTGGAATAATAATGAGCAAATCATGACTTACTCAAAAGTAGAAAATATAGAAGGAGATGAAATAAAGTGGGGTATTGTTAGAACTAATGGTTTAATATATATGATTTAAATGTGTGAATTGAAGAAATATCCAATATATGTGTCGACTAGATAGGACTCTTCAAGTGAAAAAAGGTGCATAACGAAGTGTGACGACCTTCCGATAAAGTACAATTTAGACCATCAATCTCGAAATCGTGATCTAGTAGTTGGAAATAATTTTGCCAAAAGATGTGATCATTCGTAAAATACATATAAAAATCTATAAATTGGACATTCCTAATTCCATTTTCTTCCCTCCAAATTAGTTCTGAATAATTGGTTTCTGATTCTTCCCTTCTCCAAATTATGTCAAAATAATTTTCAAATTATGTTTGAGCTTCGAGTTCGATATTTGGTATTTGATATCTTGCATTCTATAAGAGGAAGGTCAAGCGTTAGTCCGCCTGACAAAATTAATATCATGATGTATTAATTTGGAAGAAATATTTTATCGTGGGAGATATACGTCAATTTGATAATGTTAGCACCAGTGCAATGGACGAAATTTGTTTTAAGAAGATATGCATTTACATACCTCGCTTCATTTCATCTCCTATATTTTCTACATTTGAGTAAGTCGTGATTTGTTCATTATTATTTATGTACCATGATTTTGATAAGTTTTTACTCTATTCGTACTTGCATGCACATGTTTTTTGTTCATTGAGTATAATTCTTGCACCAATTTATTCAAAAATCTTAAGCCAGACTCGTTGCATGCTATACTTTGAAAGAGCAAACTTTAATATGTGCATGCCTTCCATTCTATTTTATAAATGGACTTCAATTTTTTTTTGTAATGTTGCGGAAACTCACTCCAAGATCTTTTAAATATTGATTTTTGGGTTCAGTTTCACGTTAACGTTTTCTACTAAACAACCAATCCAAACGGCTACAACCCACAACCCATATTTACCTCGATTGCTTCTTAATCTCACCCACAAAAGATAAGATAATGGTGTTTTGTAGGCCACAAAGGCAAAAAGAAGGTACAAGAGGAGACCAATAAGACAAATTTAATCACCAATTTTTGGAAGCACGGAGCAGTTGGATTTTTCTCTCTAATGAAAGCCACGTTTTTCACTCTATGCACATACAAATCACACACTATAACGACTAGGTCAATGCAACATATATATTGGAATATGTTAGGCTTTAGATGGACCAATAAAGTGTTAAATAGGCCAAGATTAAAAGCCATCCAATAGGTAAATAAATAGGCCGTGAGTAATATTAATTTTTAAACTACTTCCAACGGTCGACGTTGTTTTCAAGTCGAGCTTTTGGACTTGGTTATTGGAAATAATTTAATTCATCGACTAATACTTATGAAATTCAATTTGACATTTACATCATCACTTAGGATTTATTGGGTATAAAAGATCCAACAAATCTCCACATTGATGCCCAATAAACCTACAAACAGTTAAAACACATAGTTAGTACTTGTTCAAGGTAACCAATAAAATTGGATTCACAGACCTTACCTTGTGTTTCGGACCTGAAACACATACCATACCTTCTCTATGTACTCACCAGGGCTAAGGTCAAGAACACCCAAGTAAAAGCACATAATACTAGTAAACAATCAAGAGCAAATAAAACATGTGATAAAGATATAACATATGATAACACAGATCTTTTCAAAACACGTTCAAACAGAACAACGGACTAACACCAAGTTAGTCAACAAATGGCTAACACATATGCACCAAATACATAAATGACTCCACGAAAAGATCTCATTACACATATCTTATCCCCGTCCGTGATACTCACCCCTCAAGAACACATATCTCCCCTCATCGCCCACCATATCACTCAACTCATGTCTAACTAGTAAACCACAATAGATCCTGAGTCTTAAGGATAATCTTCTATAACTACCTCAGTTCTCTCAACTTAAGTGGATAATGGGTCTCTATCTAACAGAAGTGATGGAATTGTCTCTTTCACACTCCACCTGATCAGGGTCTTTTTAAGTTAAATGATTTCACACATTTAATCACATCTCCACTTGAGATCAAAATGTCAAATTCCACATTCTCGATACATACCACCAATATACCCTTAGGCATATATACTCTACATCACCAAAAGACAAACAACACATTTGCTGCAAATGTATCCTAACCCACTATGCATGCAAACACATTACACCAAGTAATCAAATTGCTCTCAAATTCATGCAAATGCATATATCAAACACATTGAAATGCAACATATAACCATGTAACAGAATTAAGCAATCATGAACGTGTAGAAAGGATGACATAGATTTACATGCAATAACTAAGTTTAATCTCAATAAACCTCACTAGGGTCATCACTCGGCCCTATAGCCACATTCACCTCACCTCTCATCTTATCATTTTGCTTATCCATCTTCTTGGGGCAATCCCTCACAAAGTGTCCAAACTTAACACAATTGTAACACCACTTATTATTGAATTTGTCCCAACCATTGCCTTCTTTTTACCACCCTTATTACTCGAGTCACTACTATCTTGAGCTCTACCCAAAATTATTTGCTTAAACTTCATTCTACTTCTCATTATATCTCACATCTCATCTTATCATCTTTTTCAGCTTGAATCTCCATATCTTTACTTCCAAGAAAATCAATGACAATCGCAGGTCTATCATACTTAATCACATTTTTAACCTCCTTATATGAGTTAGGCATAAAATTCAACAAAATAATGGCCTTATATGTTTCAGACACATTTTCATCACAATTAAAAATGTCTTAAACAAGGTTGTTAAAACATTTAAATTACCAACAAGATCATTTGAAGGATCCATTCTAAAAATCTTTCAAGCAAATACAATTTATTAGGAGTAGACTTAAGCAATTATAAGTCCTCCAACGTTTTTCAAAGTTCTTTTGTAAAATTAAGTTTTTCAACTTTTCTCAAAATAGTATCAGGTGTAAAATGATTGAAATGTAAGAAAGTTCATCATTTTTTTGTTTGTACTTCTGTTAAATTTGTAAGAAATTTGCCATCTATAGATTTTAAAACTTTTTGTTGAACCAAAATTCCTTTCATCTTTTGTTGCCAGATTGAAAAATCTCATTTTCTATTGAAAATTCCAAATTTGAATGTGAAGACATTTTTTAAAATTTGAACAACCAAAGTGCACAAATAGATCACACAAAGTAATCCGAAGTTGCAATATACACCGTTCTAGATTCACGAGGTTTCGTGAGATCTACGATCTCAGTATCAAGGGAATGATCAAATGTATTGAGTTCAAATGTTCTAACAAAATTATCAATGCAATACGAAGGTATGTCAACAAAAAATTCAATTTCTCACTGCAGTCTCACATAGTGACTTAATGGCAATTAAAAACAAAACCAATATCAACTTGCAATTAAATTCAACACTTCAAACAAAGCAAATAACTCCTAAATTTCTAGTATAAGCAATGTTTATCCCACAAGACAACCTTAATCCTAATGTCACCCCACACGATAACTCGCTAATGCTAAAATTAAATGAGACCAATATACTATAGCAGACCAATCCGAGTCCGTAAATATCGAGAGATGCAAATTTACCAAATTTTAGGATCACCCTAAAACTTTAGCAACTGTAATAACTAATCAAACACGATTTAATCCCGAGCACGCAAAGGGCAAAATCATCCTGATCTCTCTATATAATGTGAAACAGGAAACTAATAACACCATAATGTTAGAAATATTGTCGTGCGAAACTATTAGAAGACAACTTTCCCAAACTCTGTCACACGAGCCCTCACGCGCTACAACACCCTTTTGTGCGTGACCCTATGTGCCACTAGACTAACACACTCATCGGACCTCTAGGTGCTCCTCCACTTGCTCGTCATGCTGGTGGTCTCCGTTACACCAATTGGTCACCTCACCAAATTGGTCGAAAATTACACAAACAGCCTAAGAGCACTTTTTTCGATCTTTTTCTTCTTCAATTCCTGCCTTTTTAGGTCGTATTTTTAGTCAAATCCACCTCCTAAGAGCTCTGATACCAATTTTCGTGGAGACTCGCTCCAAGATCTTTAAAACGATGATTTCCGAACTCAGTTTCACGTTACCTTTTTCTATCAAATAACAATCCAAATGGCTCCAACCCACAACCAATATTTACCTTGGTTGCTTTTCAATCCCACCCACAAAAGAGAATATAATGATTTGTAGTATGGAAAGGCAAAAAGAAGGCACAAGAGGAGACCAATAATGTCACAAAATTAATCAATGATTTTTGGAAGCACAAAGAAGCCAAGTTCTCCACTCTAATGGCAACCACGTTTTTCACTCTAAACACACACAAATCACACACTATAACGGTTAGGTCAAAGTAACATATATATAGGAATAAGTTAGACTTTAGATGGACCAATAAAATGTTAAATGGGCCAAGATTAAAAGCCATCCAATAGGTAAATATATGGCAGTAAGTAATATTAATTTCTTAAGTTATTTCCAACAGTTCACGTTATTTTTAGGTCGAGCCTTTGGACTTAGTTGTTGGTAAAATTTAATTCATTAGTCAATGCCTATGAAATTCAATCCGAAGTTTACCTTATCGCCCAAAATTTATTGGGTATCCAAAATCCAACATATAATTTAGACAAATATTCTTTGCATTGTTGAGTAATTTGATTTCTCATATGCATTTAATGCATTTGATGTTGGGAATTTACTTAACATGCATAGCAAAAAATAAATTAATTTTCAATTCCTACGAAGGATATGTTTTGTATTTAGATAGAAACTCTGATATAAATTATACATTTGATGAATTCGGCAAACTCTTTCGCTGATTCTTGAAACACAAACAATCACAATCTGTAATCTATAGCTGTCCAATTTTCTAGCCTCCAATGGAAATCCATACAGGAAACAAGAACGTGAGAATTAGGATTCTTCTTTTCTTGTGCTAGCAAAAATATGAATTATGTTCTATTTGACTTTTCTAAAACCCTAATGGCATATTAATATAAGTCTAAGTGAATTTGGCCCCTCGCTTAAACTTAACCCTACCCTATATTTAATTAATCAAATTAATTAAATTCGGTCCATGACTTTATTAATTCAATTAATTAAATTCGAGTATATTAACAAGCAACTCAATTAATTAATTGTCCAGCATTTGTTAATTAATTATTTGATAAATCTCATTCTTCTAGTTCTCCTTTTATCTGTAACCCATAAGGTTCCTGATCATGATGCCTAACGACGTGAATTATTATTTTTGATCTAATCAAAATTGATAAATTAAAATACCCCTTTTTAATTTATTATCAATTCACATATGTCGTCCCAAATTGACATCTAGCAATGTGTCGGGACAATTTATGTGACGAGAAATGTCACGTGGTATGACAGAACCAAACTAGTTCGTTTACCGTGAAACTATAATCCTTTCGTCAATATGATCCGATCAATTACGAGATATGGATATGTGTCAATCTCATTTATCGATAATTTCTTTTATCCTACTGTTAATTCAATGTAAGTCGAAAACTCATTTTCGACTTATGACTTCACCTTGGCCAAAGATTTCACTGAATAAATGTAGATAGTAATTTCTTACTTTCTAAGAGTGACGAATCCTCTATTGATCATTCACAACATTCATATAATTCTTGACATACCCGAATAATATCGTATTAGCGATTAGCGACCCTTGGCAGAGTAACATCCAACATTACCAAATTATGACTGTCCTCATATAAGGTAACATGATGACCTCAAATCAAATGACCAATTTCACTATCGA
>CAIGRB010077767.1:73412-85777 GCA_903798255.1 Fraxinus quadrangulata
TAGGAACTACTCCAAGTTCATTAATGAACTTCCTGATCCAGACCACAACTTTTGTTGCTTTCTAAAGTAATGCTGTATAAGGCTTCTATTATTGAATCAATGGTTGTTTCCGGTTTGGAACCTTTCCAACACATCGCTTATAAGTAAACCAATATCCTAATTGAGATATACTATCATTCTAATCTAACTAGAAATAAGCATTAGTGTATCCATGAACTCTCAATTCATTTTCTCCATATAAAATATTCTCAAGATTTTATTTATATAGATTGGGATGAGTTAACGAATCTTCTAGATCTAGATCTATAGATCAACTTGCTTCATCCATATCTATCATAGAGAAATTATTTGACAACCATAATGTCAAAAATTAAAATATAGAGCGTCGTTTCCTATTAAAAATATGTCTTATACATAAAATATTAGAAATACGACAACGCTCTCTCTATCTTCGTGTAAACACGTGGTTTATCTTCATTCTTGATAAAATCAAACATTTTGATTGGCTCATCAAAGTGAATATTCCAGCTCCTAGAGGTTTGCTTTAATCCATATATGAATTTGTCAAGCTTGTATACCTTGTTGGCTTCTTTGGAGTCAAAACCTGCGAGTTGTGTCATGTACACTTCCACTTGTATGTTCCCATTAAGGAATGTAGTTTTGACATACATTTACCATAAATCATAGTTATGGTATGCATCTATTGCAAGCAAAATTCGAATGGACTTCAGCATGACTACATGGCAAAAATGTTTCATCAAGGTCAGTACATTGTCCTTATTCATAACCTTTTACTACTAGCCTTAATTTGTATGTATAAATGTTTTCATATACGTCGACCTTTTTCTTGTAAACCTGTTTCCAACCTATGGGTTTTATCCTATCAGGAAGGTCGACCAAGGTCCAAACCTTGGTTACATACATTAAGTTTATATAGGATTTCATAACCTTCTTATATCTTAGCGAGTCAACACTTGACTTTTCTTATATATAATTAGTAGGTTCATCATCATTGATTAGTAATATCTCATTAGTAATCATGGATTCTTACCTTCCAAAATGTCGAATGATCTTACAAGATTAACATGGAGCAACATGTCCTTAGGAGTCTCCACTTCCTGATCAAGAGTATGTCTATCAGCAAGTGTGGGATCAAACTCGGGGTTCATCTACTTAGTCAACTATATCCGTAAATTCTTGAACTCTTTCAATTATTAATTATCCAATATTTGTTAATTAATTAATTGGTAAATCTCATTCTTCTGGTTCTCTTTTTGTGTGTGACTCATTAGGTTCCTGATCACGATACTTAACGACGTGAATGATAAATTAAAATACCCCTTTTTAATTTATTATCAATTCATATCCGTCGTCCCAGATTAATATTTAACAATGTATTAGGGTAATACATGTAATTGGAAAAGTCACGTGGTATAGCAAAACCAAATTAGTTCGTTTACCATGAAATGACTAATTCTATTACCGAACATTAAAAATTAACCACTAACATTCAAACAGTTATCCATGTGGAATCTCTTAGCGGGTCTCCAATGTTTTATTCTATAACAAAATATCAACGTGTTCATTCAAGTGTCACCACACTTTAATTTGTGAGATCAGCTACTTACCTCACAAGTAAAAATGACACACGTGATGGTCTATCCGTAATAACGATATCCGTATCTCGTTATTACTTCGNAGCAAAACCAAATTAATTCGTTTACCATGAAATGACTAATTCTATTACCGAACATTAAAAATTAACCACTAACATTCAAACAGTTATCCATGTGGAATCTCTTAGCGGGTCTCCAATGTTTTATTCTATAACAAAACATACACGTGTTTATTTAAGTGTCATCATACTTTAACTTGTGAGATCAGCTACTTACTTTACAAGTAAAAAAGTCACACGTGATAGTTTATCCGTAATAACGATATCCGTATCTTGCTATTACATACGACCACAGATGATTTAAGATTCAACCATATGTAATTTGTATCTCACAGTCACAATATTTTATGATTAACAAATCACCAAGACTTAAATCTACGAATTCTATTATTCAATTTATTAGAATCTTAATTCAATTAAATAATAGATCTTACTATAAATATGCATCGATTATTTATATTAAAAATGTTTATGTCCAAAATTGATTGGATTTATGACATAACACTTACATTTGAATTATTAGGATTTAAAGGTAAAGATTATTTTTGGAATTCTTATCGATGTTGAAGTTCTCACTGTGTGCATTCACTATAATTTAACTATGTTCATATTATACTCTCTGCATAGTGCTCTATTGATCCCCATAATTACTTCTTTTCCACCCTATAGCCTAGTCTTAGATGGGGTTCGAGAATAGAGAACCTCCAATTATATATTTCTTCGGATTTATATGAAAAGGTCTATTTGATTTCAAATAAGTTAATTTATTTGGAATTGTTCACTTCAAAAGGTACATTGGTTGCATTACATTTATTATTATTCTATTGATAATATGAATGTGTATGAATTTTGTAAGACATTATAATATGTGTCTCTTCATAATTTTTCAAAATATAATAATGAAAGTGCATGGAGAATAATCATTTTTATATCTCTAGTTAAAAATAAATAAATAAAAAAGAAAAAAAATGCATGGCTATTGTTTACATGACAAACTTCTCGATAGCCTTTCTTGTCGGTTCATTATCCTATTAAGCTTTAGAATTCGGCTCATAGTCGCGTTTATAGTATAAGAGCTCTGCCGATATAATATGACTGGACAGATTGTTCTTCTTTTTCACAAAAAAAAAAGAAAAAAAAAAGAAATTGAGATCTTATGTGCACAAACATTTCCTGTTGAATATTTCTTTCTAATCTCCTCCATTTATGACTCTTAAGAGTCCTAAACATAATCTGCAGGGATGAATGAGGAGTATCATAGACGACTAGTCCAAATTGGTCTGCGTTTAGAACAATCAATTGTATTCACCTTGCAGGAGCAATAAAGGCGATTGAACCACTATAAGCCAGTAAGTTCTTGATGTCGAATACAGACGCCCGTCTGTCCCTCGTTTTGGTATTGTTTTGGATAAAATGGTGGTAAGAGAAGGGCACATTTTGCTTCTGTGAAAGATTGTATGTTCCAAGAGAATGGAAGGTTAAACTCTGTTTTTGAAGAAATGAAAAATGCAAAAAAAAAGAACACACACTGGCTTTCTTTTTTGCTAAATATATATAAACTTACAAGACACATGCTTGTCAACAACTTTCTACCTACTCCAATCTATCAAGTTGACAATAAATAAGACCATACTTAGATAACTTTACAAATAAGTTAAACCAACAACTAAAGTACTTAAATCACATGACATTGGTTACAAAAACAATATTCCAATGATTACAAAACATGACAACCAAAGTGACAAACTAAATTCAACAATTACAAAGTGAGTCTCCAAGATTTTCTATATACCTGGACTCAAGCACAATCTCTTGAGTGTTGGTCAGNTGACAACAATATATAAGACCATACGTGGATAACTTACAAAAGTTAAACTATCAACTATTTGTACTTAAATCACATAACATTAGATACAAAAACTCAGCAACCATTTGATAGCAAAAAAGGTGACAGAAAAAGTGTCAACCTTTTTTCAACATTCCTCCTTGACACTTTTGCTGGAAACACCAAGATTGTTTCTTAGTGTTTCAAACCTTGCTTTCCCTAAAGACTTGGTTAATATGTCTGCAAGTTGATCATCAGATTTACAATGCACCAGCTTTACTTCATTTCCTTCCTGAGCTTCTCTGATTGAATGGTATCCAATCTTAATGTTTGGTTCTACCATGAAAAATTGGATTCTTTACCACATCAACAGTGGGCTGATTATCACAATAGATAATTGTGGCCTCATTTTGCTTGAACTTCAGATCTTCTAACACTTTCCTTAGCCAAATTGCTTGATTGGTAGCTTCTGAAGCAACTATGTAGTCAGCTTCAGCTATTGATTGGGCCATAGTTTTTTTCTTTCATAGAATTCCAGCAGATGATACTTGAACCAATATAAAATATGTAGCTAGAAGTGCTCTTCATGTCCTCAAAGCTCTCTACCCAATCACTATCAGTGAAGCCAGTTAACTTGCACAATTCTGACTTCTTAAACTAGATCCCCATTTCTTCAGTTCCTTTGATATATCTCAGAACTCGTTTGCCTACTTGAAAGTGCAATTCACTAGGCTCCTATCTGAATCTTGATAGAAGATTTGCAGCAAATGTAACATCAAGTCTGGTTGCTGTTAAATATAACAAACAACCAATCAGACTTCTATAAATCTTTGCATCAACCTGTTTTGCACCATCTTCCTTCAACAATTTTCTTGGCAAATCCTTTGCAAACTTCCTTTGACTAATGAAGATACCCTATTGATTTTGATAAATCTCCGTTCCTAGGAAGTAATGCATCTCACCCAAATCAGTCATTTCAAAGACCTTTTTTAGTTTATCAATCACTTTTCTGATTGATTTGTTGATGCTGCCTGTGATCAAGAGGTCATCAACATAGAGTGATATAATGACCATTTTATCTTCCTTTTGTTTTACATATAAAGTTTGTTCATTCAAAGTCTTTATAAAACTAAGATAACCAAGGTGATTATCAATTCGACTATACCAGGCTCTTGGAGCCTGCTTTAAGCCATACAAGGCTTTCTTTAATAGATACACTTTATCTTCATTCCCTTATATCAGAAAGCCTTCAGGCTGCTCTATGAAGATTTGCTCATTTAGGTAGCCATTTAGGAAGGCTGATCTGACATCTAATTGGTAGATTTTCCAACCATTTTAAGCTGCAATTGCCATAAGCAATCTGATAGTCCAATATCTAGCAACAGGGACAAAAGTATCAATGAACGCAACACCAAACTTTTGAGCATATCCTTTAACAACCAGTCTGGCTTTTAGCTTATTAATTGAACCATCTGGATTTATTTTAGTTCTATATACCCATTTCACTCTAATAACTTGCTTGTTCAGTGGTCTGTCAGCTAGTTCCCAAATTTCAATTTTCTTAATCATCTTGATCTCTTCATCCATTGCAGCCATCCAATCAGGTGATTTAGATGCTTCATCAAAGTTTACAGGTTCAACTATAGCAGCATTACATCATGCATAAATGTCAGCTAAATGCCTCATTTTCACTCTACCAGTTTCTGATTCTGAATCATCATTAGGTTCTGTTTCATCTTCACTGATTCCTCCTTCTCTATTTTGAGGAATTAGTCATCTTGTTGTTTTTTCAACAGAACTTGCCTCCCAATTCCACATAGCTTCTTCATTCACCTGAATATCTCTGCTGGAGATTACTTTTTTGAGTGAGGATTGAACACCCTATATCCTTTGGCATTATACAATAACCAACCAATATCCCAATTTCAGCCTTATCACTCAATTTATCCCTTTTGCATCAGGAATATGAGTATAACAAACACTCCCAACTACTTTCAAATTTGAGATATCTGGTTTGACATCATACCAGGCCTCATATGGAGTCTTCTTCTCCAATGCTTTTGTTGGCAAACGGTTGAGAAGATAAATAGCAGTGTTAACTGCCTCTGCCCAGAACTCCTTAGGTACATTTTTCTCAATCAACAAACACCTAGCCATTTCCATCACAGTCCTATTTTTCCTCTCACTGACTCCATTCTATTGAGGAGAATAGGGAATGGTTAGTTGATGCTTAACACCTTCAGCCTTACAAAAATTGTCAAATTGTCCACAGTTATACTTAGTTCCATTATCATTTCTAATTTTCTTTATTTTGCAGTCACTTTCATTCTCCACCATTTTCTCAAATGTTTGAAATACAGCTGCAACTTTTGATTTAGCTTTCAAGAAATAGACCCAACACATATGGTTAAGTCATCAATGAAGAGGATAAAATATCTGCTGCCATTCATTGTAGTTATTTTCATTGGACCATAGACATCTGAGTGCACTAGCTCAAGCTTATTAACAGCTCTTCTTGACTTATTCTTAGGGAATGACAATCTCGTTTGCTTTCCAAGTTGACAGACATTACAGATACAGATGCTCATCAGTGATTTTAGGCAGACTTTCAACAAGATTGAAGTCATACATTTGCCTAAGTGAAGTATGATTAGCATGACCAAATCGTCTATGCCATAAAAAAGACTCACTTTTTTCAGCTAAACATGCATGTGTAGTGACATTTTTCCAATCTTTAGGAAAACTTCTATTCCACATTTGAACTGTCACTATCTCCTTTCTATTTTCATCTAGAGTGTATTTGAGCCATATTATTTTGGAATAATGTATTCTGGAATAGTAGATTAATGGAGAATTTGTGGATGAAAAGAAAAAAAAAATTATTGATGTGATGAAAAATATTATTATATTGAAGAATTTGTGGTAGAAAATGAGTAGAAGAATGAGAATTAAAATTTTAATATGCACCAAATAGGGGCCTAGTATAGTGTAGGCTTTATCGTTAAACATCAAGACATGATTTTTCTCTAGTAATTGCCCCACACTAACTAGGTTCTGATCTATCTCAGGCACATATAAAACATCAGGTATATGTTTAATACCTGTTGAAGTCTGAACATCAATCACCCATATGCCTTCCACCTCTACAAAGTCTCCATTTCCCACTTTAACTCTGGATCTATAGGCTTTGTTCAACTCAATAAAGATGCTGGAGTCTGCAGTCATGTGATGAGTGCAGCCACTATCCAATAACCAGGTTTCAACCTTGTTGCAGGCCTTGATAGCAGAGAACAAGTGCTCTTCTGGTATTTCATCTTGGTTTTCTGCCATTTTTGCTTGTTGCTAAGGTTGTTTCCACCTTTTATTTTTGCACACTTTTTCAATATGGCCAAATTGTTTACAGCCTCTACACTGAACTCCAGGCCTATACCAACACCATTTTTGTGAGTGCCATTTTCTTTTACAATGAGGATAAGGTGCAAACTTATCCTCGTTTGAGCTTTGCATTTACCCTTAACAAATAGAGCTCTTTCTATTTGTTCCTCTTGCCTCATCAGTCTTCTTTGTTCAGTTGCCTGTAGGGCATTAGCCTGCTCAGCCAAGGTTATAGATGATAGGTCTCTAGAATTCTCAAGTGATGATATCTTGGCTTTAAACTTTTCAGGAAGGCTTATTAAAACCTTCTCCACCACTCTTTTATTTGGTAAATCATCTCCCAGTAATCTGATTTGATTTACAACCTTCATCATTCTATCTGAAAATCATTTACATCCTTAGTGTCCTTCAATTTCAAAGTCTCAAATTTTGTTCTAAGGTTGAGTACTTGCATCTGCCTTGTTCTTTCAGTTCCTTGATATTCTTCTTTCAGAATATCCCAGGCCTCCTTTGCAATCTCACAAGTCATGATTCTTGTGAAGATAGCATCTGAAATGGCACACTGAATGCAGGATAGTGCTTTGAACTTTTTGGCCATATCTTCACTATGCTGCTTAATCTGAGCTACGGTTGGATTTGCTCTCAAGGGTGGAGGCTCAACTCCAGTATCAGTTATCTTCCACAAATCATAAGCTTTGAGGGTAAGCCTTCATTTTTGCAGCCCAGAATTGTAATTTTCTCCAGTGAAGGTAGAGGGCAATGGTGTTGAGAAACCACTTGAAACCATTTACTTTTCTGTCAACTAAATAGAACTTTGTTGATGGTTTCTTTTGTCTACTGTCGCTGTTCTTCTTCTATCCTTCTTACGGTCCCCTTTCTAAGATTAAAGGAGCTCTGATACCATGAAAGATTTTGTATGTTCCAAGAGAATGAAAGGTTAAACTCTTTTTATGAAGAAATGAAAAATGCAAAAACAAAGAACGCACGTTGGCTTTCTTTTTTGCTAAATATATATAAACTTACAAGACACATGCTTGTCAACAACTTTCTACCTACTCCAATCTATCAAGTTGACAACAATACATAAGACCATACTTGGACAACTTACAAAAGTTAAACTACCAACTACAGTACTTAAATCACATGACATTGGTTACAAAACTCAGCATACAAATGAGGATAAAAATGTGAACAATATATAAGACCATACTTGGATAACTTACAAAAGTTAAACTATCAACTATTTGCACTTAAATCACATGACATTAGATACAAAAATTCAGCAACCATTTGATAGCAAAAAACGTGACAGCAAAAGTGTCAACCTTTTCTCAACATTCTGCCACTCGCTACCACAATATTAAAGTGGTTATGCTTCCTGTAAATTGGGAGTGTGAATTCAAAACCTAATTTTAGAGTCCTAGCAAGATTGCTAGTAATGCCCGTGGTTGATGAAACTGCTTGCTTTTACATATCCAATAGTTGGGTCTTTGCAATGTTTCTTTGGGATTGCAGATAGCACACATGATCGGTCGTTGGATGTACTAGGTTCTCATGTGCATGCTACTTGTGGTGGGGGTTGAGAAAGAACAGGTTCGATTCTGTGTGATGAATCCATGGAAGATGAAAATTGTGAAAAATTAGTCTAGTTTAGCATTGTACTTGTTCAAATATTATATTGATGATGGGATTATATTGAAGAAAAATTTCATATTAAGTATAAATCATTTCAAAATTAAGAAATAAAATTTAAAACTCTAAAAATCCGATATTAATTAAATTTCATTTATGAAATAATTAATTAAATATATCAATGTCACAAATCTATACAATTTAATCACAAATTATAGAATTAATTGGTTACAAATTATTTTTCGATCAGAAATCAAAAATTTTATAGGTAAAAAATTTCGTACATCACAATTTATTCATCGATCACCAATCATAAAATTTATAGGTCATAATTTATTTATCAATCACCAATTACAAATTTTGTAACTCAACTTATTTTACGGTCACAAATTAACAAATTTTTATATCACGCATTATTTATTAGTCACAATTTATTTATTTCAGGTGTGTTTGAACCACATTATTTTGAAAAAATGTATTTTGGAATAATAAATTGATGGAGAATGTGTGATTAAAAAAGAAAGAAATGTTATTGACGTGATGAAAAATATTATTTTATTAAAAAATGAGTGGTTTAAAATAAGTAGAAGAATGATAATAAAAATTTTAATGTGTCAAACAGGGGCTTTGTTGGTCACGCATCAACCAATTTATTGATCACAATCAACCAACTAAATAATTTGTGACCACCACCTTCCACTTCTTCTAGTATCACCGTTGTCAACATCATCACCGCCCTCACAACAACCACCTTCTCAATCTTAAACAAACCAACACCCACCACCAAATACCACCACTACTTCACAATAACTGCAGCATACCCTGTACCACCCTGACCACCAACTGCACGACAATAGCCATCACCACCGCCATCTGCACAACCACCCCACCACAATATAACTTTAATTTTCTATTTATTTCTTCCGATGTTCTAGGTACAATTTCTTAAACAGAACTAGAGCTTGTATTGCTGATGAAGTGCACTCAACATGCCTCCGTCAAAATCATCTTAGTCTAGCTCTAGACTAAATTGCATTCTTCAAAGGGAAAAGACAAATGAGAGAATTTTCAAAATTAATTATCTCAAAAAAATGATAATTGGCAGTACCCAGTATGACACCAATTGTACAATAAATAGTCTGTCGGTCAAAGATGGAAAAAGAGAAAAGCCATCTAATTGAATCATACTCATGCTCAATAACAATGTTGGCAAAAAATTCTTAAGGATTGAGAATCTGCGGCAGAATTAAGCACAATTAGTAAATGGAAAAATGGAAAAAATTTCAACCAATGGGGATTTGCACAATCAGAATCTGTGGCAGAATAACCTGACGTTAAATTTCCCAAATAGGATTTGCTTACAGAACATTATAAAATTAGATCAGAATGGAAAATTCTATCGAACATCCAATAAACGAAACGATAGCCTAACGTTTGAAGACAAAGAATTTTACAAATTTTTACTTTGGGCAGTGATGTTGCCGGATAAGAGGGATGGGCGGCGATGTTGCAGAGAGAGAGAGAGAGAGAGAGAGAGGGGAAATGAATTTTAGGGTTTGGGAAGAAATTGGGGTTGGGGTTGCGGTTGGGATTGGTGAGATGGATTAGTTTAATTTTATAATTTTATTATTAATATTTAAAAATTTAATTATTACCTAATTTTTGAAATAAAAAAAATCCGCTTATGATATATGGAAATTGGGTCTTTATTGGGCCTCTAANTTGTGATCAAGAAATAATTTATGACTAATTAATTTGATGATTGGTGACCATTTAATTCGATAATTTGTAACCAAATTGTATAGTATTGCGATCTTAATATATCTAATTAATAATTTTTAAAATTTTTATTTAATTAAAATTTAATTATTACCTAATTTTTGAAATAAAAAAAATCCGCTTATGATATATGGAAATTGGGTCTTTATTGGGCCTCTAAAAGGGAGTATAGGGCCTTAAAAACAAATGAAATTGGTGGTAAAGGTGTATGCCTTGCGTACACATGAATATATACCATGCGTTTGCATGGCATTCAATTCGAAAACCGTCAATTCCGAAACCGAGACCAGTTCGTTTGAACATGCATTCGCATGGTATATAACCATACAAGCACATGGCAAAGAACTAGCCTTTAGGCTAGTTATTGTTTTGAATTCTTAGTGATTTTTCATCAAAAGTTAGCACTTATTCGCGACTTATGGTTGAAAATCTGAAAATATATGATAGTTTTTCAACTCTAAATATATGAAGGATCAAACTTGATGTACATTATAGTCCACTCACCCCTTATTGTGAGGGTGTAGCAGCATGGTGTACTAGCATCAAAACCCATATATGAAATCATCACTCTCTCTTTGAATGAACCAATTCTCATTCTTATATACAAATTCAAACTCTTCAACTTTTTCATCAAATTATTTTTAAAAATCATTTGTACTTTAATGTTTCTTGCTTAAAGGTTTGTCATATTCTCTAAAATATTTGTCGAAAATCTTGAAAGTAATTCAAGTGGAGGCAAATATCGTTTTTAGGAAAATGAATTTTATATGTGCTTCAAACCTCATTTTATTCTTCATATTTGGTTCATGCTTTTCCGTCTCCATCTTCTCCTCGTGAGTTGGTTATTGTAAAACGGATGCCAACACCATGTATGTATGCGCCTACATGAAGGAGGCTCGTGTTTACATATGGAATCGCGTCCAAACTCACAAACTTGATCCTTGATAAGATCGAACTACAGTAATCTTCAAGGTACCTTTTGGGCAATGGCAGGACTCAAATTGACTCATTTTACAGGCTCAATCATTGTAGCAAACAGTTATAATCCAGTTTCAACCCACATGATGTCTCATCCATCTTTAGGATGCAGATTGATATCCTAAATTGATCCATGTTCTCAGATTTAACGTCTCAAAGATGTCAAGTGGATGATATTTGTGCAAATTAGAGATAATGTATATGGTCTATTCCGTAGATAGACAATTTTTTTTCTTGAATCTATATAAGTGTTCAAAAATACTTTGAAAAAGAGAAAAGTGGCTATTCATTTTTGTGAATTGGAGTCTTAGGTGTGGAAATATATAGACCTTTCACAAGATATTGACATTCGCAGTCATTTTATTTGTCGACTAGAAGTAAAATAAAATTATCTATTCAAGAGATAAATATAATTAACGATATGATCAAACTTTATTTAGTTAGATGAATATTATTTTGCTAAGTTGAGTCATATCTAGAAATGTGGGGTTAGGATTGTTGTTAGCATGATATTCTCCATTAAAGTTTGGATTCACTCCAAGATTTGTGAGGGTTATTTTGTCTGTGAATTTCATTCTTAATACTATAACTCATAGAAAAAATTTCTATAAAGATGAAAGGTTGAAAGCCCTTGTATATATGAGAATGTTATACAAAAATGAAAGACCCTAAACCAAAAGTTGTTTAAATGGAACGAAAATCATTATTGCTTGTGTGTCAAAGATGCAATAATAATATTCACATGTTTAAAGAATATTCAATGTTGAATTGCACTATCGTGAATAGCTTGTTAAACTTATAAGGCGTATATTGTTGTGAACTAGATTTTCAATGCAATGTGGGGAAGAGGAGGGAACCCGGGTCCCAGACATCCTCGATTTTTTAGGATATGGTGCTAAAAGTCCCGAATTGAGGGTTTCAAAATCCGCTAGTAAACATGTTTTATTATGAGTAGTGCAGTTTAGAGTTTACATAAAGCTAGAAAGAAGAGCATAGTTCAAATATTTTTGGAATAATTTTTAAATTGGTGTCTATCTGTGATTATTAAATGAAATTAATTGTGATAACTAGCTTAATAAGACACGGAATCTATCGTATAAT
>CAIGRB010077810.1:9902-39497 GCA_903798255.1 Fraxinus quadrangulata
ATAGAAAAAAGCATACGCATCTTAACCAGTTTGATCAAATATCTGACCCATGTAATCGCCAAATGTTAGCATCCAATAAAAAAAGTGATTTATTAATAATAATTAATCCAAAAGCAATGCTCAAAGAAAAAGAGTCATTTATAAATTGAATGCTTACTAGTCCACTACATATAACATATAAATAAAGTAATGCAATTACATAAACTCTTTTAGCAGCAATTACAAATCAAAATGCAGCCTGATGAAAAGATTCAATTCATGAGAAGTGTAAATCTGGGACGGATACAAACTATAAAAATTAGCCTAAATGGACAAGAAACATAGTTCAAATTCAAAGAAAAACCACTGAGAAGTAGCTTTAAGATCTGTAAAAACTATATCTCATAGTAACTAGGGACACATTACACTGTATAAAATGATAAAATTTTATATAATCCCTTATTTACTAATTTTATGCACAAGTAGCATAATCATATATGTCGCGCTCTTGTACAAAATGGACAATCACACATCCATATACAGAGGCGTTGTGTGCGTGGACTTTGTAGTATTTGTTCTTTAAATAAAAATATATATTTTTAGAAAATAGAAACATATATATACAAGTGGGTCCCTCTATTATTTGTGTACTTATGTACACTTGTTTAGGTAGAATTCGAGCATCTTCAATGCTTAGGTGAATTCTAGAAGAAAATTTGTCAAGGATAAGAAGAAATAGACATCCTCGTATTTTTCTTCTAAATTCAAAAACTCTGATATACTAAGCCCCTATTTGATAGGGATTAAAATTAAATTGTTAGTAGATTTTGATAAAATTTGATGAAATGTGTAGTTGAAAAATTGTGGAACCCATAAAATATGTAATTAAAATTAATTATTGACTTTGATCTAAATTAAAATCAAGTTCTTAATCGGTACCAAACATATGCTAAATAATAAAGCAAGATTTAAATTTTTTTTATATATCATTAAGCCCTTATTGGTGGGAATTAAAATCAGATTTTTAATAGATTTTAATAAAAGTTGAAGAAATATGTGGTTAAAAAATTGTAGATACCATAAAATATGAAGTTAAAAGTAATTATTAACTTTAACTTAGATTAAAATTTAGATTTTAATCGGTACCAAAAATTGGCTTAATGTAATTTTATTTATTTTTATTATAAAAAATAAAAGACAATTAGATTGCCTAGATGGCAATCCATAGGGTGCATTGAAGATGTTCTAATAAGTTAATTTATATGATGATGAGAGAAAATGCACAATAGGCTTCAATTTTAAATGTTATAGTATTGAGTAATGCTTAGGGATGGGCAATGGGTGAGGCAGGGTCGGTTTTGGCTTGAACCGACTCGAATCGGTTCATAATCCGATTGAAATCGGTTCGGGTTGGTTTGATCAGGTCACCTGTTTTCATTTTTTTTTTCAATTTTATTAATAAAATTATCGAGTGCCCACAAAAAATAAAGAATAAGAAAGCCTAAGGAACCGTTTGATTGTAAGAGTGGAATTTGGATGAAAAGAAAATGAATTTTAAAGAATTGAATTGTCTATAATTGTTTTCCTGGGAATTGTCAATTAATTGTGTTTAATTAATATAATTTTTCACCCGAAAATGTTGAAATTTTGGATATTTTAGTATATCAAACAATGCAAAAGTGGAAATTGAAATTTGTTTTCCATTTTCCATTGAAATTTTGGGTGAATCAAACAGGCCCTAATATAAATTAAAAAACTCAACCAAGATTCAAAAACCATCTTGAGAATGCTTAGATCATCAGCACCCCACCATATTAATGTTTTTATTCGCCAACCCCACACTGAAGTAGATCAACACGGTCGTGAATGCAAAAGTAGAAGAAAAACGAAAATCAAAGAAAAAAAAAAAGAATATCTAAGAACTTCTTAGTGGGATTTTGCTGCCATCACAGAAGATAACAAGATTCGTGGTGGTGGAGACATAGATTAGGAGGAAGAAATCACTGTGTTCGTTTTGTACACAAAAAGCAAGTCTCATTTATTTTGTGAAGGAGCAAGACCTGGTGGTATCTTTGAGATCCATGACCGCAAATTTCGTCAGAGAGAACGGTGGTTGGGATTTGCAGATGTGGAAGAAGAAAGATTTTCACTCTCCAATCTTCATGCTTGAGTTCAGATGACATGGGAATAAGGTTGGGAAAAAAATTTAGTTTTACACATTTCAAATTTAAGACATCAAGTTTAAAATTTCAAATTTCAGATTTTTTAAGGTTTAAAATTTCAAATATCTGATTTTTAAAAATTTTATTTATAAATAAATAAATATTGATCACAAATTTCATATAATTTGTCACAAATTACAAATTTCATGTCACAAATTATTTTACAATCACAATTCAAAAAATTTATAAGTCACAATTTATTCATCGGTCACAAATCAAAAATTGAAACATCACAATTTATTCATCAGTCACAAATCTATCAATTTAATTAATCATATATTATATTTCGGTCACAAACAAAAATTTTATATGTCACAAATTATTTTACGATCACAATTCAAAATATTTATAGGTCATAATTTGTTCATCTATCACGATTCAAAAATTTATACGTCGCAATTTATTCATCAGTCACAATTAATCACATATTATATTTCGGACAAACAGAAATTTTATATGTTACAAATTATTTTACGGTCACAATTTAGAAATTTTATAAGTCACAATTTGTTCATCGGTCACAAATAAAAAATTTATACATTACAATTTATTTATCGATCACAAATATTATAAGTCACAACTTAGTAAACAGTCACAAATTGTTAAAAAAAAAAAAATTAAGTCACACGTTATTTCTTGGTCACAATTTATCTTTTTCATTGGTCACGTATTATTTATTGGTCACAGATTAACCAATTTAATGGTCACAATCAACCAAATAATTTATGACCACAACCAACACTTGTAGCCACCACCGCACCACTCCCTCCAGTAATACCATCACCGCCACTTTCGTCGCCAGTACTACCACCACCACCTCCGACAACAACACAACCACATCAAATTGATCAACACATCACAAAAAAACACCACCACATCGTCACGACATTCAACCATCACCGCAACAAACCCATCGCTGCCATCGCCAACAAAACCATATCCACTTACAAAATACTCCAGTACCCAAAACTCCACTACAGCCCATACCTAACCTACCTCATTAGCTCACCCAAATTCAACCTTGTGTCTTCCTCCTCCAAACCCTACAGCAACCACCATCGCCGCTACCACTGTTAAGAAATATAGGGTTATTTTTATTTTATTATTTACTAAGGGTGGAATAGTCTTTTCAATTTCATTTGTTTAGCCTATATATAATTTATTTGTATTTAGGTTAAATCATCTTTTTATATTCAATTTCATTATGCAGTATCAATGAAACTCTAGCCTTCTCTTTTTTTCTTTGGATTGTTCAACATGATATCAGAGCCAAATTTCATGGGACGAGGTTTAATCTCAAACAAAGCTTTCGCAGATCTGGTATTTCGTTCAGTTTCTACAATTTGGTATTTCGCTTTCCTTTCTTTTGCGATCTGGTTTTCCTTTTATTTTCTGATTATGGCTATTGAAATAGACTATTCGCTTCAATCTGTAACTATGAGGTTGGATAGAAATAATTATTCATATTGGAGTTACGTGATGAGAAATTTTCTTAAGGGTAAAAATATGTGGAGATATGTTAGTGGAACTTCTGTGAAACCTATGGATACTAATGAAAGTTATACTACTTTGATAGATGCCTGGGAAGCAAACAATGCAAAAATTATTACTTGGATTAATAATTCTGTTGAGCATTCCATAGGTAGAGAGTTAGCAAAGTATGAGACAGCAAATGAGGTTTGAGATCATATGCAAAGGTTATTCACTCAGTCAAATTTTGTAAAACAGTATCAATTGGAGAATGACATACAAGCTCTTCAGCAGAAGAATATGAGTATTCAAGAGTTTTATTCTCTATGACATATCTTTATGAACAATTGGCTCTTACAGAATCGGCAGAATTAAAGGCATGTGCTGCCTATATTGTTCGTAGAGAGCAACAACGATTGGTATAGTTTTTAACGACACTTCGTAGTGATTTTGAAGGAATTAGAGGTTCAATTTTGCATCGTTCTCCACTTCCTTCTGTTAACTCAGTTGTCAGTGAGTTATTGGCTGAAGAAATATGTCTTAAGTCTTATTCTGAAAAGGAAATTATTTATACTTCTAATCCTTCTGTGTTGGCAATACCTTCTAAGCCACTCTCTAATAATCAGAATAAGTCTTACGCAAGAGCTGCCCTCGACGAGTGCAGTTTTGTAAACAGATAAGTCATTGGAAGACTTAATGTCCTAAGTTAAGACAGCAGAATCAATCGTAGTAGCAATCTCACGCTTGAAAGCCTGACAACCAGTCACAATCGAATGCTCATAGTCCACAACAGGGTTATAAACCCCAACAGTCTAATACTGCAACAGTGATTTCATCAGGTCCTTTCACTAATCCTAGTACTTTGGCTGAGCAATTTTAGAAGTTTCTCTTCTTACAGCCACAAGCTATGTCAGATTCTTCCGTATGTCAGTTGCCTCATAGTTCTTTAGGTACGTCATATTCAGTATGGGTCTTGGATTCTGTTGCATCACATCATATGTCTCCAGATTCTTCATCTTTTGCTTCTGTATCTCCTTCGTCTTCTATTCTTGTCATAACTGTTGATGGCACTCATATATCTTTAGCAGGTGTTGGTTCTGTTGTCACACATCACTTGTCTCTCTCTAATATTTATCATATTCTGAAACTCACATTAAATCTTGTTTCTGTTAGTTAGTTATGTGATTCTGGTAATTTAGTCACATTTTCCTCTTCTTGTTATGTGCAAGATCTGCAGTCTCAGAAGCTGATTGGGATAGGCCATAGGAAGGGGGAACTATATATTTTGGATGAGTTAAAAGTGCCAGTTTCTGCTGTTGCCACTAGTGTTGATTTGTCTTCTTTCGTTTGAGTCCTTTTTCTTCTAGTTTTTATTTATGGCATTCTCCCCTAGGTCATCATTCGTCTTCTTGTTTGAGATTTTTGGCTTCTATAGGGGCTTTAGGAAATTTGAGTCGTTGTGATATTTCTGATTGTAGTGGATGTAAACTGGCAAAATTTTCAGCTTTACCTTTTAATCGAAGTATTTCTTTTTTTCATCTTCATTTGATTTGATTCATTCTGATGTATGGGAGCCTCTCCTATTGCCACAAAAGGAGGATCTCGATATTATATTTCTTTTATTGATGATCATACTCGTTATTGTTGGGTTTATTTAATGAAATATCGTTCTAAATTCTTTGAGATATACACAACCTTTCGTGCTCTTTTCAAAACTCAACATTATGTTGTTATCAAATGTTTTAGGTGTGATTTGGGTGGGAAAGACACTTCTAATATATTTTGTGAGCTGCTTGTCTTAGATAGAACTATTCACCAAATTTCGTGTACAGATACTCTTGAGTAAAATGGTATTGCTGAAAGAAAATATAGGCACATTGTTGAAACTACTTGTTCCCTCTTATTGTCTGCTCCTATTTTTAGTGTGTTTTTGGGTGAAACTGTTCTTACTATTGTAGGTTTGATTAATATAATTTCATATTCTCATATTTCAGGTTGTTCTCATTTCGAAAAGTTGTATAGGTATGCCCTTGATTATTCTTTCTTTAGAGTTTTTGGTTATACTTGTTTCGTTCTTCGTCCTCACGTAGAACGCAGCAAGTTGTTGTCTCGATCTGTTATTTATGTCTTTCTTGGTTATGGTGAAGGTAAAAAGGGGTATTGTTGTTTTGATCCAATAACTTAGAAACTTTATGTGTCTCGTTATGTTGTCTTTCTCGAGCATATACCTTTCTTTTATATTCCATTCACTACTCATAGTTTGACTAGATCTGATCTTATTCATATAGATCATTTTTTTGATGATTTTGATAGTGACACTTTACTCTTCGATACACCTGAAGCTCCCTCTTCTCCGATGGTCCCTCAAGCTCCGTCTAAGATTGTGGATCCACCTCTACGTCAATCCATACGCATTCGTAAGTCTACAAAGTTACCAGATTTTACTTATTCTTGTTGTTCTTCATCTTTTACTTCATTTTTAACTTATATTCATTGTCTCTCTGAGCCCTCTTCCTATAAAGAGGTAATTTTTTATCCTCTTTGACAGCAAGCTATGGATGAGGAACTTTCTGCTTTGCATTAGACTGGTACTTGAGATTTTATTCCTCTGCCTCCTGATAAGAGTGTTGTTGGTTGTCGTTAGTTGTATAAGATCAAGAGTAATTCTGATGGATCAATTGAGCGATACAAAACTAGGTTGGTTGCAAAAGGATACCAACAGTATGATATGAATTATGAGGAGACATTTGCTCATGTTGCAAAAATGACTACTATTCGTACTCTTATTGCAGTAGCTTTGGTTCGTCAGTTGCGTGTCTCTCAACTTGATGTTTAAAATGCCTTCTCGAATGGAAATCTTCAAGAAGAAGTTTATATGGCGCCTCCTCCTGATTTTTCGCATGATTATGGGTATGTTTACAAACTTAAGAAAACGTTATATGGTCTCAAACAAGCACATCGTGCTTAGTTTGAGAAATTTTCTGTTGTGATCTCTTCCTTTGGTTTTGCTTCTAGTAGTCATAATTCTACTCTTTTTGTTAAGTACACTGATGCGGGTCGTATCATTCTATCTTTATATGTTGATGACATGATTATTACTGGTGATGATATTGATGGTATTTCAATTTTGAAGACAGAGTTAGGTAGACAGTTTGAAATGAAGTATCTGGGTTCTCTACGATATTTCTTGGGTATTGAGGTAGCCTGCTTACCCAGGGGTTATCTTCTTTCTCAGTTGAAATATGTTGCAGATATTCTTGAGTGGGCTAGACTTACTGATAATAAAACTATTGATACTCCTATTGAGGTTAACGCAAAGTATTCTTCTTCTGATGTTTTACCTTTATTAGATCCTACTTTATACCGTACTATTGTTGGGAGCTTGGTATATCTCACTGTTACTCGTCCAGATATTGCATATGATGTTCATATTGTTAGTCAGTTTGTTGCTTCTCCTACTATAGTTCATTGGGCAGCTGTTCTTCGTATTTTACAGTATCTTCGAGGTACAGTCTTTCAAAATCTTTTACTTCCATCCACATCTTTTTTGGAGCTGAATACATACTCTGATGTTGATGATGATAGTGATCCCACATATCGTAAGTCTATTATTAGTTTATGTATCTTTTTGGGTGATTTTCTTATTTCTTGGAAGAGTAAGAAACAATCTATTGTTTCTCAATCTTCAACCGAAGCAGAATACCGTGCTATGTCATCTACTACCAAAGAGATTGTTTGGTTACGTTGATTACTTGTAGATATAAGAGTTTTTCTTTCTCATCCCTCCCACTGACAGCCATCATCATTGGCACCACCATTCCCTTCAAATCACACCATCGTCTTCTTCATTCCTTGCCCCAGCCCTCACCACAACCAACACCATTGAACCGCCACCACCATGCGGACATCGCACCAGCAACGCTGCCCAAAAATCAACAAAACAGCCGCCCAACCACTACCTCACCACAACAACTAGAACGCCGCTGGTTGTGTGCAGTTGCGCTCAAATAAAATCCAAAAATCAGAACGCTTGGTGGCTTTCGCGGGCTCTACTCCAGCCACCTCTGGTCGCTTCTCAACCCGTCTTCATCGTCTTCCTCTTCCCCGCCAAATGTTTCCTCTTCCTCCAACTCTGATGGCAACCACTCCCTTCAAACCACCATCGCACAAATCGCGGCCGGCCTTACAAGAGAGGGAGGAGGGGAAGAACAAAGGGGCGAGAGATGAGAGAGACGACCAGGAGAGAAGGAGAGGATGATGTGATAAATGATTTGAGATTTTTAGGATTTGGGTAATTATAATTTAGATAGAGATGAATTAATATCTAATTTTTATATAAATAAATTTTATATTTGAAATTTGAAATTAGAACTTTAAAATTCTGGTTTTGTGTAATTTCATCAATAAGGTTTCCTTTCATATTTTGGGTTGGGTCGGTTTGGACGGAGTTTGACCCATAAACTAACCCGATCTACAAAAATTTTATTTTTTAAAAAAATTGACCCGACCCGACCCGACCCTATTCGGTTCGGACTGGGCAGGGTTATCGGGTTGCAATTTTTGGGCCCAAGCATAATAACGCTATTCATAATTAGCGACTACAATAATTATCATACGTGACATCTTGTTATTTAAAGTATTAATTTTCTATAATTTGTTGTCTTGAACAACAAGATATCACATAAGATGACTACTGTAATCACTAACTATGAATAACATTCATCATTAAAGTTTTTTCGTCAAGTAATCTTTATCAAAATCTTTAATTGAATTTATTAAAATAATTTCGAACTTTATTGGTATCATTTTCTTTTCATCGTGTCCAATTGTCTTTTCCCACACCAATTTGTCATTTTCTCGTGCGGCTCATGTTTCCTTTTGTTGCTCTTTTCCTTTGTGTCCCGTACTCAATAACAACTTGAAAGTCTCTCAAATTGCTCTGAGTGGATTGGAAATTATAGGAGACGAGCAAGGGAAAAAGAACGCAACCATGCCAAGATAGGTCATAAAAGCGTATTCGCAAGGAAGAAAAAGAAAAGAGCTAGAACAAAGGATTTGAAGGCAAGAAAGAAAATATATGAAGAATATGAGAAAAGACTTTTAAAATACTGTATTAAATAATGTCACAAATCTAAAAATTAATGAGTGACACTATTTTTGTATTTTCTCTTTAATTTTGTTCTCTTCAAAAATTTGTCGTCATGTGAAAAGATTTTCCTTTATAACCAAAAATAATTGTTACAAGTTAGTGGTCAAGGTTCCATAATAAGGCTTTTGCTGGATAAGTAAAAATAACTCGGTTCATCAGTATCTATATTGGAATTTAGTTTATCATGTGGTTTAAAATAAAGAAAAAATTATGTATGCCTCTGAAAGAAATAAAAGAAATTAAATTTAATAATAAATAAAGAGGATTAAAAAAAGTCATTTTCAATTCTCATTCTAAATGGCCAAATTGGAGGGAAAAATAGAATTAGAATATTTGTTGTTAGTTAAGAGAAAAATGAATTAATTCATTTTTGAAACTCTATTCACCAACTAAACAGGTCTTGATCATAATATGTATTTGTACATAATACTCGTTTCAACATGATTTTAACATATTTTCTTCATTAATTTATTCAGTGTTATCAAATTCTTTCTACTAAACATACCATCGAAACCTATAGCAGTGTATAAGTCAAAATTGCATCTTTCATGCAGTGCTATCAAAATTTTCAATTTACATACTAATATTCGAAAGATGTTGACTTCTTTGATTCACTTTTCCCAAAGTGTTTCTTCTCCTTCCTCTCGTTTTGACATAGCATTTTTCTTTTAGTTCTTTAGAATAATCAACTTATATCTCCCTTTTTCATATTGATCGAGGAGAAAGTGTTCTCAAAATTTACAATTTACATACTCATATTTGTAAGCATTAACAAACAAAGAAAATCTAAAAATATACAATATACATATATAACTAAAGTAAAAGCAAATGCGTGGTTAACCCACATACTTACTAATAGATGGAAATTATACTTTTGTTTACTAAGAAACAAGCTTTGCACCAATCTTCAACAAATAGTTATTTACTCAAGAATTTAAGCCATGTTTCATATCCAAAATTTTCCATGGAAAATGATTTCCATTTCCACCCATTTGTCATGTTTGATAGGCATTTTTTTTCTAAACAATTCTTTTTTCACCTACTCACCTCACGCGTCTCTTTTCTTGTTTTGCTTGAATTTCTTTTCCCACATTTTGGGTGGAAAAATTGAATTTTTTTTTTTTTCAATGGAAACAAATTTCATAACCAATTGTAAATATTCACTTTAATGGACAATTTTCATGTAAAACAAAGTCAAACGAACACTAAACTTTGATTAAAAATAATTTTTTAGGAAATTTTTTTTCTGTCTTTTTTATTTTTTGGCAATTGAAACAAATTGTATAACCAATTGTGAAAAAAATTATCACTTTAATGAAAAAGTTTCATGTAAAACAAAGTCAAACGAACAAAAAAATTAAATAATTTTCAGGTGAACAATTATATCAATCGAACACACTTAATTAAAAATTCTCTGCAAAACAATTTCTAAACAATTACTTTTTCTGAAATTTATTTTCTTTCCACATATTTTCCACTCTTACAATCAAACGGACCCTTAAAGAAGAAATTCATGCCTCAAGTCATAACAAATATAATAAATTTTCAGTATAATTATATTTTATAATGAGAGAAAACAAATGACGTAAAAAATATGAAATAATCTAGTCGTGAGATGCTACGAGTACAAGGCCACGTGACGTGCCAAGGGGACGTGTGGCATTGTGGGGTAGAAAAAAATTGGCACTTACAAGGCCACATGGCCATGTACAACAAAAATAATGCTTTTGTCAATGGGGTTTGAATACTTAGGATTTCAGCCTTTTATATATTTTTTTCCCTATCTAGTTACTGTTTAACGTTGTCTAATCAACATTATGAAACATGTAATTTTCATTCTAGCTTATAACTTTATATATAGGCACTTGAAACATCAAAAAGTCTTGGGGCATTTGACAAAATTTTTGAAAAAAAAAATTTAATTTTAAAACTAGAGCCACACTATTTGTACCGGGGGTTGACAAAAAAGGTGGGCTCCCCCTCCCTCCCGGTACAAATAGAGTAATTCTTAAAACTAAGAAACTACTTTTAAACCTATGAGATTTTTCTAATGTATTTATCTCGATGAAAGATCAAAATTAGTTCAACGTGACTTCCTAATAAAACTCTTTTACCCAAAACAGGAGCAGGAGCAAAATCCCTGCCAAACAAACCCTTAATAAGCTCTAAATGAAAGCACTTGTATTTGTTTTGAAAATGGTTCCTTAGTTCAAGTTAACATAAAGCAACATTTAAATGTCATTACATCGAATTTCAACATTGCTTGCTAATGCACCTATCTTAACCAACAAGCATACACGAGCAGAGATGCTGCTTACAAGAATTTCTTTTCTGCTTTCTTCATGACCAGTTTGTAAAGGAGAACAAGAGGAATGTGAAAATCTCGACTATCTGCATTTATCAAAAATTATAGTGGCGTCCTTGTTGGAACTGGAACTTCAGAGCCTGAATAGTTTCGACTTCCAATTACACAGGATTCATGCAGAATAATATTACACAGGACCCATGAAGAATAAATCATAAGGTAAAAAACCAGTAGCAGCAATGAAAATACTGACATGGTTTCCGTTGACTAACCAAGATGAAATTATGCATCTCTTTGTAGTCCTTTTCAGTTGGAATATAAAATGTAAACTAAAGGCATAAGAATATTTATTTACCAACCTACTTCACCAATAAACCTTAAAACTTGATTTCCATTGCCTATGGCTTTGTTTGCGTGGTACTAAATTTAAACCACAAAATTGATGTATTGACTATGGTTATGAATGCTGATACCGAAGCATACCTGATCTCCAAAAAATTGGTCATTTTTTAGAACTCGACGCGCAGAACCTCATAACAAGCATGGAGTTACTGTATTAGCTGTTGTATCTATTCTTTATGACACTAGAAATAAATGGAAGACGCCTATTGCTATCTCTTAAGGTGATAGCTCCATGTATTTGAAAGATGCCAATTTTTATATCTCAAAACAATAGCTCCGTGTATATAAGAGCATGTTTGGATAGAGCTCATGGAACTTATAACTACACAAAGTGAAAGTGTAGCTTATAAGATGCCAAAAGTAGGGACTCCCTTAAGCTATCTTATAAGCCACACAAGTGTGGGGTATCACATGTTGTGGGCTTATAAAAAAGTTCCATAAGCTCCATCCAAACATACTCTAAAGCTGCAAAGATAGTATACCTGCAATGTTGAGCCCACAACTAATATATTTCATCGTCAGGAATTTCAGGTGTCAAAAACTTCTTAGGGTCTTTGCTGATCTCCTCATAATTAAATGTAGAAGCCTTGACCTTTTCAGGAACAGGCACAAGTGGAATAATGCTACCTCTATCAATAACCCCATCAATTATGCCGTATTCAACTGCTTCAATAGGGGACATGTAACGATCCCTATCAATATCTTTTTCGACTTGTTCAAATGAGCGACCAGTGAAATCGGATATAATTCTAGTGACATTTTTTTTGTTATGCATTACTTCTTGGGCTTGAATTTCGACATCTATTGCTTGCCCACTTGCACCCCCCAGTGGCTGATGTATCATAATTCGAGCATTAGGCATTGCAAAGCGTTTGCCTTTGGTGCCACTACCGAGGATTAAGGAAGCTGTTGATGCTGAAATGCCTAGGGCAATTGTGGAGACGTCAGCTCTAACAAGTCGTACAACATCAAAGATGGCCATTGTAGCACTGATGAATAGTTCAAAGAAAATCAGTAAATCAAGAAATTAGAGAAACGAAGAGTAAACACTAACTAGAATTCAGCAAACAAGCAGAATGAATAGAGTTAAGGATTAATAGGGATAGCAAAAAAACTCCACAAACCCGATACCCGCGACACCGTCCTAAATGGGGCGGGGATTACCTTCTTAATCAGGTATTTGGGTCGGAGACGAGACGAGGAATTTTGCCCCGAGGCGGGTTCGGGGACGGGACGGGTAATCGGTGCCCCGCCCATTTAAAATTTTTTTTTCTTTTTTAGAATTCAATACTTTAAATGAAAAATTTTACGAAATTTTATTAGTTCTAATAGAAAATGGCAACTAAAATTATTTGTCTCAATCTAATGAATGGAGGAATAAAATAAATTATCAAAAACTTAAAATAAAAAAAATAATAATAAACGGTATAGTAAACAGGGCAAGGGCCCCGCCCCGCCTTGTTGCCATCCCAAAGGATGAAAGCCCCAAAAAGCAGATGCAAACACATGAATTTCACCCACGGCTTGGCTTGGAGTGCAAGCTCAGTTAGATATGAGGTCACGGATAAGATTCAAATTGAAGCACAGTTCAGTGGGCCAATGCAAAGAAGCCTCACAAAGTTGAATTTCAACCAAGTGCATTCTCAATTTTCACCGACTCAAAATTTGGTTCAATAGCAATATATGACGATCTTAGCAACCAACGTATAGCAAGAAACAACGGAACATTCAGGCATGTTCTATCCCTTTTTCTTTTTATTCTAACTGAATAGTGAGTGATACAAGTTTCAACATAGTTGATTATATGGGATAACATGATTACAGTAAAAGATTCAACACAACACTTTCTATGTTATATTATTGTACATCTTATGGATGCTATCTGTGGAAGTTAAATCCATCTGTGAACAGAAGATAAAAACTTGAGCTAAATATAGGCATTTTCTTGACACAAATTGACAGTTAAAGCTCCAAGACGGAATAATGATGAGAAATTCCTTACAAGTTAACTAGAAATAACATAGCAAGGTTATAAGCATAATTGAAGTTTATAAGCATATTTAACCTTACTACATTTAAGGAAACTAGGTCCCCCAGTGCAAGCTACAAACAACTTCACTTTTAGTCCTAGAAATTATTATCAAATTGTAATAACATACTTATGGCCATTTCTCACTTCAGCAATTCTAGGGGACTTAAAACAGATCACAGCAGCAAGTAAAATGAGCCCAACAGCAGGTATGAGCATCATAAATTTCAGCATCTCAAGCGGCTAATTTATTGAATCAATCAAGTCCACCTTCTCACAACTTTTTTTTGAAGCAAATAAATGTAAGAGGTAAACTTCTATATGGAAAACGCCAAAAATTCATCAATATACTATATAATCCCACATTATGGATAATATGGCTCAGTCCTAGACTGCACAACCTTGAAAGAGCAAGTCCCGACTCAAATCAAAGATTGAAACAACCATCCCCTTTATCTAAAGTTTAAGAAGTGCGTGCAGCAGGCAGAGTTACCTTATAGATCTATTTGAAACATCTACTAGTCAAATTTCACTAGTAACAAGAACAACAATGTCTAGAAGTACCGTTGATTTAAATATTGCATAATACGGTTTATCAAAAACAATGGAGATGATGAAAATCTTAATAGAGACAATATTTAATTTTGTTTTCAAATTAGATACTCATTAGAAAGTGGAATAACGAGTGGCCAAACGGGAAGCTTAGTGTCGCCATCTTAAAAAAATCCACACCAACATTCATTCACATAATACCTAGCAACGACCTCTACCATTCTCCACATAATCACGTAACCAATCGTTAAATTCAGAAAATAGACCATATTCAAACAAAATAAAAGTAAAGGGGCAGCAACAATCAATAAGAAAAAAATCTGAAAAACAAAAACATTGTTCATCACTACCGTTCATCCAAAACAGAAAAAAAAAAAAAAAAAGTCTTTTTTTTCCTTCTTTGTTACCTCCAGGACTGTCCACCAGTTAAGTCGAATTTCGGATTAGATTAGTTCTATCATTATTGCTTTTAGTTTTCAATGAAAAAAATACAAAAAAATAAATAAATTAAAGAAAAAAGTCAAAAATAAAAAATAAGAAATTGCTGGCAGTTACTTTGTCGTCGTTGCTCAATTCTGATTAAGGAGCCACACTGGTGCCCTCAATTTTTCAATCGCTTTCTTTACCAACAATAGAGTTTCTCATTCTAGCATGGGTGGATTGCGCATGCTGTGCTGCTCCTGTTTGACTTTTGGTCAGGTATCAAATTTTGTTCTACTGGAACAATAATGTTCATTTAAGTGCTTTGCTTATTTAAAACTAAAAAAGAAAAACACACACACACACAAATTATGTTAGTTTTTAATAGCTAGTTTGCTTTATAAATAAAACCACAAAAAAATTTGCTAAAAAGAATGTTGTGACATGCCTATCAAAAGTTCGGAGACTAATTGTTAACTACTGGAAAAAATTTTGTGGCCTTCGCTATCTTTTAATGAACTCTTACCTTTTAGTTGAACGAATGCTTATTTACTTTCACAAATAGATCAATCACCTATTATTTTTATGCTCACATTTCTTCCTCAACTTATAACAACATTTGTTTCTGATTAGTTATTAAAACATCCACATGTTTCTATACAGATAGCAATTGCTTCTTACCTTAGTGAAATATTTCGAATTACTGCACCCGATGCCCCATATAGTGATGAAATAATGCATGATATCACCTTTTGCGTTCCTATGTAACAAATCTACCGAATTATATGCTAAGGGAGCTAGAATACTTGAAATTATAGCTAATGTGAGATATTTTATCATGTTGGATCTAGATGGTAAACAAATGATAATTGACATTTTCCAACGTTTTCTTTTAACCCTGAAGAAAACTTATCTTGAGAATATCTTCACATTCATGAAGATAATTATAACATTTATATTCAAAGAAAGTGACAATCTCTCTCCGGACTTGCTTACCCTCCATTTGGATAATGTGAAAACGAAAAATAAAAAGGTATTTCCTATTGAAATGAATATGATAGAAAGACTTTTTGAGAAGCACACTGTCAAAATCAAACCTTACTTGCCACAATCTATAAAATCTTTAGGGGTTTGTTCCAATAATTATAGAGCAGTTGTTTCCTCCCTTTACACGGAATATGAAAGTTTTAAGCAGTGTATTGTGTCCTCTTTCAAGATCAAACATGTAGTCAATACACTTAACACTAATATAGTTGAAGAATTACTTTTGTCGTTGTCACCTAGCCAAACATTCCATATGTTTTCGACTTCGTGCCAAAATTGTTCTTGGTTGTCCCTTTGCATGACTTGTAACATTGACTATGTTGTGGCGTTACCTCAACTATATGATACGTCCCTGGTTGCCACATTGTTTTCCAAAGTCATTATTTGATCGCATACCTTTCCTATCTACATTCAGTTGTTGCCTACTGTCATATTCATTTAGATCAGAATTTATTGCCTCTTTTTCCTAATTATCATGGTGAGAATAAAACGTAGAATTTATTTTAATAAAGAAAGTTATGGCTTGCTTTTGACGCACAATTTAGACATATATGTTATTACAATAATTTTTATACCTTGTTAAGTATTTATGTGAAGTGATTTTGAAAACATGTAAAAAGCAAAGTCTTTAGATCACTCACTTGAAATTAATCTATTTGACTGATATAACCATCACACTTAAATGAAGGTATTGTTTTCAATATAGCAAAATTCTTTCCTTAATAGGACAAATTCGAGCCATCATTGTTGCAATCATTTGTTTTTGCAAGCTAGTGTGCTGTGTTAGACCCTTGTGCTCCTTATTTTGTAAATCCAGTTGCTATTTTTGATTCATTGCACCACATGCTACTTTCAGGAGTTTGTTATCAATATTTGGTGGATCAAAAAGATCGTCCACTTGGTATGAGTTATTTCGCGCGTCGCTAATTACGGATAGTTTATCAGAACAACAGATCAACCTCCTTGAAAAAATGAAGTTTTGGTTTATCTCATTGGTGTTGAGTTCTCTGAGTCAGGGAGAAATCATGAAAATTTTTGTAAAAATAAGTATTTCATCTAGTTGCCAAATTAGATGTTTATTTTAGGAAACCCAAATAAGGTTTTATTTAATAGATTTTCTAGTATTTTATCAGTTGTTTATTTTCAAATTGAATGTTTATTTTAGAAAATATAATTAGGGTTTGATTTAATTGATTTTTTAGTATCTTGCTACTCCAAATAGGATTAGTATAACCTATATAAAGGAGACTTGTGTATTGTAACAGTTACAATTTTGATATGAAATAAACTTTATTTTCTCCCCTTAAATTTTATCTACTCTCTCTCTCTCTCTCTCTCTCTCTCATGTCTCTTCCTCTTTCTTTCTCAATCTTGTTCTTTGTTCTATATTGTTCAATTGTGTTCTACGTCAGGAGACTTGATAAGCACAAACACAACATACACGAATACATTAACAAAGACTAAGAACTCAAGAAAGAGAAGATAAATGAAGATACAACAAAGACATATCATCAGTTTAAAGTTTTGTTCACTTTCAAACAGTCATTCTTCAGACAAAACTTCTGGCATCTCCCACCAGTATAACCTTAAGATTTTCTTAACCACAAATGTGTCATTATCTAATAGTTCCATGCTATGAAAAATCTTTTATCTCAGCAACTTAGCTATATCCAAATCATCTAGTGTTATATGCGTTCCAACTTCCAATAAGTTATTTATACGTTTCCATGTGATCATACACCATGCCTAGTCAGAAACCCAAGCTGGGAAGTATATGTATATCCATACTCTAGTTTCTAACTCCCTTGAAATATTACGAGAGAAATTCCTAGAGAAGAGAGTTTTCACGAAGTCAGGAAGTTAGTGTCTCCTTGTATAATGATGAAGAAATGAGTGATAACATTTGACAAAACAAAATTCGAAATATATTCATGAAATGGCTCATCTGATGTATAGCTTAAATTGTCCAATACATCTTTTCCCAGATTCCATCACCTACGTTCTTTACCATTGGTTCTATATTTATTTCAAGTTCTAGCTGTCTAGCTCGTAGCAGACCTTTCAAGGTAAACACACATCTTATTTCTCAAATACCACACCTTTCTTATTCAACGTATTGTCCACGGACATGGACCTCCCCTTTGTAATTATAATTGTCTCCTCATCCTTGGAAACATCGGTTATTCATCCACAGAATCCTCATAATGAGGGACTGAGGGTGAAACTTTTACTAGAGGAGAATGACAGTGTGTGGAAAGGGAAACAATATACAGGTACATACCATCCTGCAATTCCAAACAAACACCACATTTTCAACTCTTGAGATAAAAGAAAAAAAGGGGGAAACCATCAAGATATCTACAGTCTTGTGAGACTATGCGAGTTTTGTTCACGAAATCGGTAACTTCAAATCATTGTTGGACAAAACCATTACAGCAACCATCCTGCTTAATCTAGAAGTCAAGGCCTTCTATGATCACCTAGCATAACAACATTTTCCAGAAGTAATGAAAATTCACCAATCTGCAAATTTGCTATAAAATATTCTAACTTAGCCTGTAACCGCAATTTCTTAAAACTTATTTTCAATTAAACATTTCAAGGGACCCACAACTTTCATATTATATCAACATTTATCAAAATCTACTAAAAATCTAATTTTTATTCAAAATAAATGTGGGACATAATATGTAACGACTCATGTATTCAAAATAAACGTGGTACTAAGATTCAACTTAAGTCTCTATTAAGAGGAAGTCATGTATTTGAATCCTAAGGAACGCAACACAAAACCGTGAAGGTAGATGACAGATGCCTCCCAAAGCGGACAATATGTAAGAGAATGGTCGGGTACAAAACCCAGGTTGTTACATAATCTCTGTCATTGTAACGCTACGAAAATTTGATAGAATAAATTTTTTTTTTTATATGCTATATTTTTATAATTTTGGTAAGTGGAGGAACTAAGGTGAAATATTATTAAATTCATTTTTAATTGAGGCAAATAATTAGATGATAGAGCAATGATAAGTATATCAATATTGGGCTCGTTTTGTAGTTCATATTAAATGATACATCATAGACTCGTGAAATAGCTATTTTGGATAAGCACAAGTTATTGAAGTTGAAAGAAATTATCTTTGATTAATAATTAAATGAGTTGGTTAAGGTTTTAAGAATTTTGGCAGCCTTGTAAGATAAATATTTATCCTATTTTGATAAGTTTAATTTTAATCTAAATAGGATTATGATAAAGTAATATTAATCCTAATTAAACTAGATAGATTTATTTTTCACAACCCCTGTCATTCTTAATTTTTACATTTCATTTTTCTAAAATTCTATTGGAGGATTATTTATGAAGTTAATCCAAATTATATTGATAAGTGATGGTAAATTGATTATTGATAATCAATAAAATTCTTGTAGTTAATCTCAAACCCAATTTGATTAGGATAAACTTTAAAACTAAGTCTAAATTAATTGGGATTCAACAATTAAACCATATTATAAATATGCCATTAGATTAATCAAAGTTTTACATCAAAATTTCCTCCATCATATATTTTATTTCAGTAAAACGAAATCATACTATTTGTATATTGTGAAATCAGAAAACATGAAGGTAATTTGCATCCATTAGAAATCATTTTCAAAGCATAGATGTACCTATATTCACCGAGATAGAGATTTTGAGAAAAGGATTTGGAATGTGCAATCATATTTTTCTTTCAAAATTCGTTTGATCTAACGAGATAGGATAACGGGGTGCAAGTAATTTTATCCCGTTTAATTTGATTATTTCATGTTGATAAATGTTATGCTAATGAAAGATATGATATGATACGATACGATATGGTCATCCGGTACCAAAGATATAATATATTATGAGCTCTTATCGATTTCTAAAGATATGATATGACGGTATAACTATTTTGATATATGAATTGATATTTTACTAGGAATTGCACAACACTCGTGTCCTACTGATTATTTCCATATATTCATCATTTTCCCTACCTCTCATAGGTTAGAACAGGTCGTTGGTTGGTGGGGAATTAGGTGATATCGTTGTGCTTGGATTCATTAAAGTTAATAAAGTGAATTCGATGTAACGTGACTAAAATTTTATTTCCGGCATTAACTTTAATGTTATGTGGATTTTTTTATTCGAAAATTGATTTATTTGGTTATAAATTTTAGTTTGTATTTAATTATGTTGGTGGAATCAATATTTAGTTATTGTCTCTTATATAAAATAATAAAACAAGCGATGCACATATTTTTTTACGGGATTAGATTTTTTATTGGCCTTTATAAGAAAAGTTATGATATGGAATTATTTGGATTTCTTGTCAATTGTAAAAATTGTGGCACGTAATGTTTGTTAAAAACCGTAGTTAAATTAACTAAATTTCACATAAATTAGAGGAAGTTGTGTCAGAAACCAATTTTATTGTTTATACTTGCCTTGGCTTTGTCTCTGGCCTGTTAACCTTATCTATTTCGTAAATAAGTGCCGAATTACGTTTTAAATCATAAATTTTAGACATAAGTTTATTGGATCATTCCAAATATATAGGAATAAGATATTATGTAGATAAATCTTTGCTCTTTCCTTTTTATTAATAAAGAGTATTAAAAACCTTGAATAAATCATCTTTACATGAATTTTCAAATATTTATTTGTCATGTTAAATTTTTAAAGGAACTTTTGGTAGCTATTTAACTATTAAAAATTTGGGTCGTTACACTCATCCTCGTATTTTCAATCACCTAAACACGCCATTGACAATCAAGATAAGCTATAATCATAGAAACTTTTAGATGCCCTCGATGCTATAAACCATCGTCTCAAAATGTTTAAGCAATTAATACAGTACAAGATACATTACTAGTATGCAAATGAAGTACCTTCTTACTACACCTGGTTCTCTTAAACTTAAATATGCTTCCATTCGACTTCTCATTCAATCATTCTTAGTAGATGGACAAAATTCCATCATTAATCTTCCACACCATATCTATGGTGCATGCCAATTTTCTTCAATTAAATGCAATAAATTTTGAAACCCAATGCAGACACATGAGAACAATTTTTTGATTTCACATATACAAGAAACAGAAAAAGAAAAAGAAAAATTATTCAGTGGCTTCAAAGAATTGTCGCATTACAAGTACAGAAACCCAAATATCACAGATATCTACTATTTACCCTACTAAAACTTAAATTTAAAAAAAAAAAATCAAGAATGCCCTCAATCGTTGCACTAAATTAAACAAAACAATTGATAATAAAACCTACGTACCTGAGGGAGCCACCGGGGGAATTGACGAAAAGTCGAATGTCCTTAGTGGGGTCCTGAGCATCAAGCAAGAGCAGCTGGCTGATAATAGCATCAGCAAGAAAATCATCAATCTGATTTCCCAAGAAAACAATCCTCTCCTTGAGCAACAAACCCATGGCGTCAGTCTCGGCCCCGCGGATTGCGGTGGCAGGAGTCTGCGGTGCCGACGCAGAGAGGTGAAGCAAGAGCGAGTCCCCAGATTGAGCACTTGAATTTTGAGTTGAATAAGTTCGTAGGTGAGAATTGAGGGAGTATTTGAGGGGTAAGGTTGGGAGTTTTCTGGGTTGTTGGAAAGAGAATATGTGTGGCCGTTTAGAGAGAGAGTGGAATTGGTTGAATAGAGGTGAATACTGAGAGAGTGGAGTGGAGAGGGTAACTGCGTCCATGGAGAGAGAGAGAGAGAGAGAGAGAGAGAGAGAGAGAGAGAGAGAGTCGTGTTCTTTTGGGAAGGGATTTAGGATATTCTGACTGAAATGACGTACATATGCAAACCGGATTGGATAGCAACCACCTTCAGCCCACTATACGGTTGTCAAATAGCCCATCGACAGCTACGGCGCGGGAAACGCCCAACCTGGCTCGATGGACCCGAGCCAAGGCTTGGGCCAAGCTCAAATTTCAAGCAACAGTTCGAGCCTAGGTCGGCCGGTGTGGTTTGTTGAGCTGCACTGATCAACCCATGCAACTGGCCAAAAATGGTTTGTAGCAGACCATGGCTTATAGGAGTGACCGTTTGCCATTAATATAATACATAGATGAAACTCCACATGCCATATGTTATAGATGTGAAAAATATGATAAGATTATTTCACTATATTATAATGGTAGGCATACTTATAAACCATAATATAATTTAAAAGATTGAGAATAATCTATTACATTTTGTGTAAAGAGATTATTAAAACCTCTTTTTAATGCCATAAACGACTGCAACGGTATATATTTCCTATATCTTCACTTGTTTTGTAATATTTGTCTACATTGCACAAACATTTAATAAATATAGGAGTTTGCCAATTTTTGTTGATGTATTATTGTCCATGGAGTTAAAATTTCACAAATATTGAGAAGAGTTGACATCTTTATTTCTTTTAGTCTCAGTGATGAACCATCAAGTTAATTTTAGTGGCACTAAAACTATTATAAAGGAATTTTAAATTACTCGAATGTGAAATTATCACATGTAAATGTAGAATTTTCGTTATGTGGAATGTATAAATATTACGTTGAAAAAAGAGGTCGGAGCAGTTCTAGTTCTCAAAGTACATTTTTCAAGAAATATGATTTATGAAATTTTTTAAACTCCAATACAAGTGTTACCTCATTTAGTTATAATTCATCCATCTCTAGAGCCATAGATATTAGTGGTACAAATCTTGAAATGCCCTCTGATTTATCTAAGTATATGTGCATAGATGTTCATAGTGTGTTACAATTATAATGGTGCAGGTGTAACGAAAATCAATATTCAATTGTATCAAAAATTGCATGTAATCTACTAACGCATCTAATGTCTACGGTATCATCGGAGGCTGCATTTAGTCCCCATTTGACAACCATTTTTATAAACATTTTTTTTCTTCGTACTCATTTTCAACTATACATTAACAAAATAAAATATTTTACACGTAAGTCCAAAATTCTCCATCCTTGTTAACTGTATTATTTCCTAAAAATCACTATTCAAAACTCCATTTTCCATTTAAAAAAATGGTTGTCGAACAAGGACTTAGTTTAGATGATAGAATTTTGTCGGGCAAACGATCAAGACTAAAATAAGAGATATTGGATGTTCTAATATGATTGAAGGATTGGGAATGTGTAGAATTATGTATTAAAGAAATGTTGATTGTATAATGATCAAAGAGTTGCAGGGGATCCAATGATAGTATATTATAAGTTTTTAAATTCACTTGATGAATTAATTATGTAATTTTTAAAATCATTTGTTTTAAAAATATATATATACAATAAATATCTTATTTCTATATAATTTTAATCAACGTAATTGATCCCAAACACAGACAAAAAAAAAATGAAATGGATTGTAACTTTTATTTAATCTACAATTAATATAAATTGCACGAAATTTACATTTTTGAAAAGAAATTTGAATTTCATAAATTTTAAAAAAAATGTGAGTTTGCTCGATGAAGCTTGAGCCAAGCCACTAAATTTTGGTCGAGCAATGACTCATCTCAGGTAAAAAAAACTCGAGCCTTTTTCTTGTCAGACCATGCACTAGCCGCGAGCTTTGATTCGCGAGCCGACTTGGTCCGACTCGTTGACAACCCTAGCCCACTTCTTTATAAATTAGTTTGGGACTTAAAAAATAATGTTATTTTTATCACTATGTGATTTATTGACCTCAAAACAACTATGAGGCGTCCAACCGTGATTATGAATAAATAATTTATGATTGGAATATAAATCGTGTCAAATTGTACTACTTTCAATGCAAATATTCAACTTAGCCCCCGTTTGGCTTCCATTATTTGGTATTATAATTTTTGAAATAGTATTTTTCTAGAAAAATATGTGGATGCAAAAGAAGAAGAAAAATCGATTTACGTATATTTTTTGAAGAATTGGTGGTTAAAAAAAGGAAAATATTTTGTTATACGTGAAAAATATGTGGTTGAAAAGAAGAGAGAAAAATATATTATAATTTTAATGGGGGTCAAACGGGGGCTAAATTATTGTGAGTGATTATAGACACTTTGATTCATACGCTCAATATTAAATAAATACAATAAATAAATAAATAAAATTCCCATGTTGTTTTAAAATAATCTTGTCCCCAATTATAAGATCTAATTCGACTTTCATGCTATATTTCCTTGCTAAAGGCCTATCTCTGATTTTGAAGGTAGGTTAAATGGATCATAGAAGCTGCAAGATGTGCTTCTATAACATATCGAAATTTTATAGAATAAGATTAGTTAATGATAAATTTTTTTTACCTAGATGTCTTTTAACAATTTTGAAAAAAAAAATTGAGAGATTAAAGTGAAATAAGTATTAATTCTTTTTATTTGGGTCAAATTTTTAGATTTTTATAGAACGGGCTTTAATATATTAATATTGGGCCCATTATAAAACACTTTTATATGTATATGTATAGAGAGATTCCCTGGATATACAGATAGAATAGATGTTCAGGATAAACAAAGATTCCATTAATTGTTAGGTAGTTCGTATTAAATGACACCTCGTGGACTTGAGAAAAGTTAATTAGGATAATTTAAGCCCAAGTTATTGAAGTTCGAAAAAAGTTACCTTTAATCTGAAATGAATTAATTGTCTTATGATTTAATTTGTATGGCAGCCACGTGTATAGGATAAATGTTGTTTTGATAAGTTAATCTCCTATTTTGATTTTGATAATGTTTAATTATAATCCTAATTCGAGTAAAACCCCGTTACTCCAACTTCTAACATTACTATACTAAGTTAAATGGAACCAATTTCAAATTAACTTCCACGTGTCCTTTTTTATATGAATTCAATTAGATGATTGGGATTGATAGATTATTTTAATTAGGAAAATCATTAATATAATATAATCGTACTTCGATTATTTGAAACAAATTCTCATCCAAATTTCTTAAATTACACGATGTCCCAATCAAGTTACATAGAAGCTCAATGTTGAATTTCAACTATAAATATTGCAAGAATTCTCATTATTTTATCACAGAGAATATAGATAGCCAAGGCCAAGAGAGGCAGAGAGAGGAAAAAAAATAGGAAATTTTTTACACACAAAATCTTATCTTCTTTTCAATCTTTCAATAACGAGGTAAGATACTTATGTGCAATTGGCTTGTTTCCATATACCTTTATGTATTCAGTCATTTATGCATGATTGCTAGTGGATCTTCGGGTTCTTTATAAAGAGATATGAAATCCTAAGAGAATTTAAGGTGATTTAAGATTGGTATATCGCTAGGTTATCGATATACTCTATAAGAGAAAAATTGTACGAAGTATTTAAATTGACTATTATATAATTATGTATGGAAACTGCATGTATCTTACAAGTATTTTTAAATACTCACTCTTACAATAATTTTATAGGTTAATTCGAGTTGATTGGATTCATGGCAGGATGGTGATGCGGGTTGCTAGAGAATTAAAGGAAATTGTTAGTTTAGTTTGTTCAAACACGTGTTATTTATTTAGTTAGGTGATTATGTTTTTTTAAAGATACAATTTTCATGTTTTAATTTCAATTTATGAATATTCTAGTTATTTTTTTAATAAAGAAATCTATTCCATCGTTCCGCATTTAATATAAAAAAAGTGAGTTTTTTTTTCTATAACATTTCGGTGTTTATGAAAATTTGGGGTGTTACAGTTTCCATTCATTTACCTATTTATGTGCCGATTTGACAATTTGTGTTTGTTTAGTGTGAATATTGTTTTAAGCCCATGTTTGATACACGTTCTTTTAAAATATAATATTTCAAAACTCATTTTCAACTGCACATTTTTTAATAAAATAATATTTTTCATCACATCAATAATTTTTCATTATTTTGTAACCACATATTTATATCATATCACTATTTAAATACATTTCTTTTCAATAATATCCATCAAACACTCCATAAATCCTAATGTTCCTAACCTTACTGTATGAGAACTCCATAAATGTTGAAAAATATTTTATTTTGAAAAATGTATGATTAAAAATCAATGTGGAGAAAAGTGATTTTCAAAATATTATCCAACACGACTCTTCTGAATCACCTTAGTGTTTTCAAAAATCTTACAGTTAGAATTAGGATGTGACTCGAATTCCTTGTTGAAATAATTGAAGAATTCTAATTGGAGTGCACGTAAAAAAGAATTCAATTTGAAATGCTTTTGGAGATTATTCAAGTTGAAATTCTATTTGGAAACCCTATTAGGAGTTGAAATTTGTATTGGACTTAAAGAGGTTGAAATTATGGACCGGGAAGAAAAGTCGCATAATTTTCGCTAGTTGGCCGCTCGAGCAACACCTATAGGTTTTCTCCCGAGACTTAGTCGCCCGCCTGACACTCGAGCGACAGGCCCTTTTCTCATTTTAACACGTTTTTGACATTCTACTTCAATTACAACTCATCTATTAAAGTTTGGACATCGCCCTACATAGTTGCCTATAAATATTAGGTTTTTCTATACAATTTTATATTGTGTGTGAAAAAAGTGAATACTAGTTTTTAATATTATTGTAATATTTCTCCATCTTCATTACTTATGGTGCAATAAAATCTCATAATTTCTCTGTCATATTTTTTTGTCTTCTTTTATTATTTTACTTGTGATCAAATATTTCATTATTGTGCCATATAATTTCAACATCTCAATCACCATTGGTTTCATATCAAGTGGTATCGAACAATACGTGATCCTTGAATTCCGATCAATTGGTATCAGAGATTATGGGAATAATTAACACAAAAAGTGGTATTGGAGCTTAGGTTCAGTAGTTCCGCAAGAGTGCAGGGTTTGATTTGTTCAAAGTTTTTGTTCGTGATGGTTTCCATGAAATATGACATTTCGCTTTTGGATGGGAGTAACTAGATTTTCGGTATGTCAGGTTAAGATGCATGCAATACTCGCACAACATGATTTAGATGATGCGTTAATAAGAATTGTCAAGATACCCGCAACTTTGACCGCAAAGAAAAAATCACGGAAGATAAGAAGGTAGTTTCTCACATTCATCTATTAAATACAATTCTTCGGGACGTTTTGAAAGAGGGTTCAAAAACTAATTTATTAAAGTTGGAGCAATTGTACATGACTAAAAGTCTAACAAGCAAGTTGCATCTCAAGCGGCGTTTATACTCTCATCGAAGGCAGAAGAATGATCATGTAAGATCATCTGACTGTATTTAAAAAGATAGTCGCTGATTTGAAAACTTTGGAAGTAAAGTATGATAAAGAAGATTTGACCTTGATCCTATTGTGTTCATTGTCTGATTCCTTTTTTTCATTTAGAGACATAATATTGTATAATTGTGATATTCTTATCATAGAGGAGATGTATGATGTTTTCTTTTCAAAAGAGAAGATGAATCATCAGATATCTAAGGCCAGAGATGGAAAAAGTCTTGTTGCTCATGGTGGTTCTGGAAGGGACATATCGAAGTCTAAATTCAATAATCAAATTTGCAAATTCAACAAGAAGACAAGAAGAATGGGCACATGAAGAAGGATTGATATAAATTGCAGATTAAAGAGAAGTTGGCTGCAAGTTTATATGAGAAGCAATCAGATACTTCAGGACTTCACAGTGAACATTGTAAGTGATGGAGATCTCTTGGCTATTTCTGACATCAAGTCTAAAATAGAGGAGGATTTGATTATGGATTCAGCGTGTACGTTTCATATATATCCTAGTAAGGACTTGTTTACTACATATGAAATCGTTTCCAAATGTTTCGTGGTTATGGAAAATAACACATATTGTCGGGTTGTTGGAATTGGTACTGTTAGATTGAAGTTATTTGATGGGACAATTAGAACATTTGGTCAGGTTCAACATGTTCCAAATTTGAAGAAAAATCACATCTCGTCGTCTATCCTTGATTCAAAGAGTTATGAATTCTTTAGTGGAGGTGGAACTTTGAAGGTTTGTAAGGGTGTCTAGGTTGTACTGGAGTGATAGAAAATGTCTCAATTATATATCTTGTAGGGTCGTACGGAATCTAAAAGAGTCAATCAGCACAGGTTCAGTACCGTGGTGGACATTCAGTTTGGTACAATACATTTAGGAGCTCGTAAATGGTTAGATTCGAATAATATAGCTTAGTGGAGTTCAGGAGATATGAATAATGTCGCTTTGCCACCATCACTTGCGGTGCCAATGTATTCAATTGCTATGGATGGATCCAGTGGAAAAAATGTATATGGATGCTGATTTTGTTGAGCATACTTTCAGCGTAGTAGAATGTGTACAATCTAGTAAGGAGCTTTCTTTAAAAGCATTCGAGTGTGATTCTACTTTAGGGTGTGTTACAACCTAGTTTTGTGAATTTTAAAATCATTATAATTTTTTGAGAATTTGAGGTAATTCTGTAGAGTTGTGTTTAGATTTATTAAAAGAGGTGGTGTATTTTGTGTTTGGTTGGAGAAATCAATTCTGATTATTGTTGAAAAGTCAGTTCATTCCTTGCATTCGGATTTTCTTCTCTAGGTGGAGAAAATTTTGAAGCATTGTTCGTTGTAGTGAAATTTGTGTCAATGTGGAGATTGTTAGAATTTGAGTGTGACTCGAATTCCTTGTTGAAATAATTAAAAAATTCTAATTGAAGTATACGTCAAAAGGAATTCGGTTCGGAATACTTTTGGAGTCTTATTTAAGTTGAGATTCTATTTGGAAGCCCTATTGAGAGTTGAAATTTGTATTGAATTTGAAGAGGTTAAAATTATGGACCAAAAAGAAAAGTCGCTGCATTTTTGCTAGCCTATACTAGCTGACCCCTCGAGCAACACCTACATGTTTTCTTCCGAGACTTTGTCGCTCGTCTGACGCTCGAGCAACGAACTTATCGCTAGCTTATCGTTCGAGGGACAGGATTATTCGGCCCATGCCTTTTCGCATTTTAACATATTTTTGACATTCCACTTCAACTACAACTCATCTATTAAAGTTTGGACATCGTCCTACATAGTTGTCTATAAATATTAGGCTCTTCTATACAATTTTATACTGTGCGAGAAAAGTGATTACTAGTTTTTAAGATTATTGTAATATTTCTCAATCTTCATTATTTGTGGTGCAATAAAATCTCATAATTCATCTGTCATATTTTATTATCTTCTTTTATTCTTTTGCTTGTGATCAAATATTTCATTATTGTGTCATATAACTTCAACATCTCAATCCAGTGATTGATTTCATATCAAGTGGTATCGAATAATACGTGGTCCTCGAATTCCCAACAATTAGTATCAGAGATTCTGGGTATAATTAACACAATACTTACATTGCTTGTAATCTTGTTAATGTTAAAATAAATAAGAGTGACGTGTCAAAGATTGTCTATTTATTTAAAAGTTAACCTTAAGTGAAAATTAATCGAAGTTCCAAGCATTAACCTTAGACTAGCAGAAGTTGAGGAGCAAACCATTTCAAAGTTTGTATCAAATTGGATCACATTCCTCTACATGATGATCACGAGAGAGATGTACAAAGAGACTCTATTTCAAATTTTACGTTAACTTCCCTTTCAAATTGGAGAGTTTTCTATGTAAAAAATCAGCATAAATCACAATAATTTTATTTTCTTATTTTTACTGTTTTGTTGACATTATTATTAGTGATGTATTCAGAAATGGTCAATTTTATGGGTGTGAATTGAAAAATGTCATTTTCTTATAATTCTTGGAAAAATGGCCAAATTTTTCCCCAAATTGTCTATTTTACCCTTAATGAAATGATTACTCTATTTGTATTTTTTTTCCCTCAATTTGACACATATTTCAAGAAAAGCAAGTGGCTTCCATGAGAAGCCACCATACTTGTCTCCATTACCAAAATGAGTTCATTTGCTTACTTTTTTAATTAAATATTAACAAAATATTGTAGGAAAATTGAAGAAACAAAAAAGTATATGATTCCACACTTTGAAGGCTTCATTTGATTTCAAGTCAACAAATTTAATCTCATCCAAATT
>CAIGRB010077810.1:40604-51170 GCA_903798255.1 Fraxinus quadrangulata
TTCAAATGTCGAGAATAACATTAAACAGTAAACAAACTTAGGGAACATTTTGGGTACAGCGTTTCACGTATTGCATGCGGTTAGGGAGATGTTATTAGTTGATAATTTTTTTGTTTATGGCATGTAGATATGGGATGTTATGAGATTCATTGTATCGTACGGTGGTACATTCGTCAACATGGACGACACGTGGAAGTGGTTAGGGGACCAAACAACATCAATTGTTATTCAACGTGATATTAGATATGAAGAGCTTGTACACACATTTACTTCATCATTGTATACAGAATTTCGTAATGACTAGGATTTTTATGGAACAAGTAGTTAATGCTAATAATTTCATATTAAAGCCCATCGAATTGTTGTATGGTTGAATTGTACGCATTTTCCAATTCATTTTCTCGACATTTCTTGCATTTCTCGACATTTGAAAAATTGTTATCGACATTTGTATTCGGATCATATCGACACTTGGCATTACATTTGTTTAGAATGACATTTCGTCCGACACTGGAGATTTCTCTACATGTCATACGAACTCTCAACGTTTTATCTGCCATTCTCAACATTAGATACCTGTCAATCTCGACACTTGATATTTCAACTATTAAGAACGACGGTTCGTAAATGTACTGAGACCAGAACAACATGCATGCAACTGAATGACAAAATGCCCAATTTTCTCCATTTCGATTATACATCAACACTAACAACTATACCATCAACCAAAGTATTTTCCTAATGATGGTAAACAAAATAACAAATGTCAATAATTTTTTCAAAAACAATACCATGCTATGCCAACATTGTAAAGTAACTACTCATTCCTCTTACTCTTTCCTCAAACATATTCTTTTGTTCTTCATCAAACTTGTCGAGGACAATTGTTATGTACTTCGTGTTGCCTACTTGTGAAATTTGGCCAGGAACGCGCTCTTCCTCCGAAATTTTGTAGCGGTCTGAGGATGGCATCTACGAATAAGTGAAACGAATAAGACAAAGAATATAAGAACGTACAAAGGAAGAGTGAGAAAAAAGAAATAACTTAAGACAATGTAAAGTAGAAAGCAAAAACAAAGAAGAAACTACCAAATCCTGAAGTAAATACCTCAAAAAACTACAAAACCGAATAAATATTGAACAAAAAATCAGAAAATTGCTTTATTCAAAGTAAAATGAAAATTTACCAACAATTCATATCACCAAACACATTGGACTTCAAAGTTAATGTATTCAAAGTGAAATGAAAATTTACATCCCAAACTCTACATTAGACGATACTATTCTATTTTTACAGTTTAAAAGTACAAAACACTTCTCCAGTAAAATTTAAAGTTTCTTCAGGATCTACTCAGATGTTAAGTTGCATACATAAGCCTCTCCTGATATTCCTTCAACGAATCGTTGTAAGAATCGTTCTCCCCCAAAGAATACTCGCTTTGCAATAGTATTGGCCCATCAAGCATATAGAGGCCAAACATTGTAATATTAAATAAATGGCAAGTCACAGAACAACTTGGTAACGAAAGATTACATTGTGTAGCTTAAAATTTGATGAGTTCAAGGAAAAATAAACGCCATAAAGACTCAAATTTTCTCATCTTTTCTCTAACAAAATTCTCACATTTCACGAATAGTGAAATAGAAAACAAAACTCTGGGACTCTAGGTTAATAGAAAATACAGCAAAAAGACTCCAACTTTACCCTCGTTTCTCAACCTTTCTGTTTCATCAAACATATAGAGGCCAAAATTTTGCAAGAAGCAAAAACCTAAAAAATAGGTAATGAAAAACTCACGAAATTTTTTGTTAAGAAAACAAAGAAGAAAAGACCCAAAGAAATATTTTTTCTTAAATTCCAAGCAAGAAATACAAAAAAACGATATCAATGTAAATTTTCAGTGTTTACAAGCAGAATCTGAGGAGCAAATAATTGAAAACGAAGCACATATTCATCAAATAACTTATGGTTACTACCTCAATGTAGAAGACTGTTAGATGAATCTGCAATTGGTCTCCTGCAGAAACAAATACCCAATTCCTCCAAAATTCAGTTTCAAATCACAGAAATAATTTTAATAGAAGAAAGCCCTTATACCTAATATACAAAATTCAAATTTGAGCAACAAAAACAGTTCCAAATCCAAATCTTAAACCCATTATATACTTCTTATCACATTAAAACTCAAAACGGGCTGAAAACTTTTAAAAGGGCATACGAGAGTACAGTAATGTGAATCAAAATCCAAAAAGATCTTACTTTTTCCTTTCGAAGTTTGATCAAAATACCCAAAATGGAAGTGCCAAGAAATTAAATCCCAGAAACCCTATGTGCATACGTACCTCAAAATAATAAAGTAATGTTGAAGGAAGAAGCTTATATTGAACTTCAAAATAGTGGTTATTAAAGTCGGTTTCGACATCCATCAAAGTTGTTCCCAGTAATCTAATTTCTTCTCTTAACATTTATGTCGACAACAGTTTATGGTAGAAAGAGATACAAACTTACAGATAGAGAACGGAGGAGGAAGTGGCGGCGGCTCTCAGTGACCCAATCTCACAAATAGAGAACGGATAACATAAGGAGAAAGAAGCGACGGTTCTCGATCAAGTAGAGGAGTGGATCCTCAAAACCCTAAAAGTCAAGAAGTGTTAGATTTGATTTTGTTTCATTTTGTTGGGTCGGATCACGTGGGTTTGGGTAGATTTTAATGGATCAATTGGGAAAAGTGATATGAATTGATATGGTCCTTAGTATGCAATTAAAAAGTGTTAAGAGGGGCATTTTCGTCTAAATAATTGCAAAATGGACATTGATAATTTTTGGACATTTTTGCAAGTGACCATGTAAAAGTGGTCATTTTTTCAAATTTCCACTTATTATTATTGGTTTTGTTTTTAGAATTGCTCGCGGATACCATTGGGAAAATATTTCATCTCTGTGTAGCATTTTTCGTGTGATTTTCACAACAAAAATGACAAGTTGTAGAATTGCATCACAAGACTTAAATTCAATTTCTCATTCCAAAAAGTTCGTGTTACACAGGAAAAAGATTCAAATATTGAGTGAGAGCCAAATGATCCCATTAGGCTAAAAAAAACCCACGAGACAGAAAATAAAACAATGATCAAAAAGAATTTGAATAAACCAACTGTGAACTACCATAAAATAATTAAATCCCCTAAAGCAGAAAATTTGTGAACTGCCAACCATATATTTTGATAATATGGGCTTAATCCTTTTGGCAGCATTCACTTGGACCAAAATGGAATGAATTTGTTTCAATGGAAAATCTGTCATTTATAGGTATTGAGTTTGTATTCTGTCCCTGTTTGTTTCCCACCAGAGCTTTGCATTTACCTCGCCAAACTTTTCTCGGCTGCATCAAACAAGTCGAAATGATGAGTCAATGACGATTAGTGCTGAAAATGTTAACACGAGGGTAAAAACACCATTAGTAGTCAAGTCTTACGTTAGTCATCGAATTTTATTTTGTTTTGAAGTGGTAAACTAAGTTTAACTTTAAGTTAACTAAACTAAACTGAAAATAAAGTTTAGTGATCAGTTTAGATGAGAGTAAAGTTCAATAAATGACGTGAAAATCCGAAGCTCATAGCTAGTTACCTGAATCTGACACGTCGAAGCTCCCTAGTACCATCTACCAGTTGTCTGATGGTAATGTATACTCCCGGCTCATCTTCTTCGATCCACTCTGATTCAATGTCACTGGCATTGCTTATGGAAACTGAAGGCTCGTCTACAGAGGCGTTTGTATCCCTTGCTTCCATATACGACGTCTCGCCTCTTGAGGCACCACCAGGATAAGCTCTTGATCCTGCATTATAATACTGACTGCCACCATGGTCTGGTGGGAAATAATTACTACTCGTGGAAGGCCTATACCTTACTGATGGAGTCATCCTCGGGCTTTCCCGGGCAGATTCGAGCCTCGAGTAAGTAGAATCTCTCTGCATCAATACGAGTCCGAGTTTCCATTAGTTCACAACTTTATATACATGTTACATTGACGTAACAAGAAAAAAACACGTTAAAACAAAAGTAAATGTGATTTACCCCATCCTCGGATCTCCCGGGAGTGTTAAAAGCTTGCTGATTGAATTTCTGAACATTGTAGAGCTCCATTATTCTATCGTAATTTTCGCCCCACCATCTCTGAGCTTCCCATTTATTGAACATCTCCCGGCTTCAGATTTAATCATAATCTTGAATAAATATCAATTCGAATAGACATTTTCAAATTATACTACAATTTGGCGTACTCTTAGTCCAAGTTCATTCAATATCAAATTCAAAACTGGAATAAATCATATGGCAGTATCTTAATTATATTCAGTTAATTGTTGTTTACATGATGGGAGCATAAATATTGGTTAGGGACAATATGTTGTTGATAAGTACATACCTGAAACGGATACGTTTAAGATCATTTCCTCCACGAGGGAGAGACACGAAAGTAATTTGAACACCAGGCTCCACCTGAGCCATCCATTCTTTGGCTTCATCATTTTCTAGCACTACTTCACCGTACTTAGTCGAGATAGATTCTCGTGCATCAGGGGTCTGATCACCGGCATACGGCCTGCTAAATCTCGAGTCAGGCCGAGAAGAATGATGTCCAGTGCTTGTAAAATCCCAAGCTGGAGTAGAACTTGAGCTTCCTGGTTGCATATAAGAAGAGTATGGCCCCTCTGATATATCGAAATCAGGATATGATCTTTGACCTCTCTTATAACTGCTCTCTCCTTTGCTTTGTTTACTAGATCCCGAGACCTTCAATGCCATATCCTTGATCTGATCATCATCATAATTAGAAGTTCTTATGATTAACAGAGAAGTTTAAAAATGGAAATAATCAACAGGACTACATTTAGTACATGCTACTCGACAATACGATGGACAAGTTTTAATTTGTCTTTCCTTTTTAGTACTATCCAGTATTGTGCCCCTGTTTGACGATCATTATTTTAAAATTTTATTTTTCTATATTTTCAACCAACCACACATTCACAAAATAAAATATTTTGTACATAAACCCAAAATTTTCTCCTTTTTTTTAACCAGACATTCTCCGAAAAATCACTCTTTTATTCAAGTATCGTTTTCCTTTGTACGATACTTCTAGGCTACAATATTTGCCCCTCCTGAAGAGGACAGAAAGTCCGATATACAAACATCCCGAGAAAATTGCTTGGTATTGTTTAATACACTTCATCTAACGTCCTGATAAAAGAATTGTACACTTTAGAGCTGAAGCACAGCAGACTGTATCTTCTTTTGTACCAGCAAAGAGCTACATTAGAATATCTGACGCAATTTAAAACTAGTTTGTAATCTGACTGCAAAGTCATTTGAAGTGTACTAACTAATTTTGACCTAAAAATATTAGGTTCTTGCTCAGGGTTCAGCATTTTCAAGGCTGAAACTGGCACTTTCAGAACGAAAGTAGCTGCCTTACACAGTCCAAAGCATTTGATACAGCTGTTTTCAGCTTTATTTTGACTCTACAGGCAGTGTTATTATCATCTGTATATGTACTAATCACAACATTAATTGTATATTTCGAAAGCCGTATCAGATTATACTGAACAATACAATAAACAAAGATTTAGCTTCCTATTCTTCTCTTTGTTAATGCTGCCATTACTATCTAAACTACCATGTTAAACGATGATATAAGTGCATTTTACTAGGTTCTTTTTCTTATTTAGCCCATGTTTGGTTTAGCTAAAAAAAATTGACAAAAATCTAAGTCACAATCAAAAATTAATTTTAACCACACATTTTATGGATACCTAAACTTTTATCAACTTCTCAACCACACAATGTATCTACTAAACATCCAATTTTAGTAAAACCAAATAGGAATTTAATATCATCTAGTACTGTTTAATTTCAAACACAATGTAATAAAAATTGACGTCGGTACAAAATGGTGGACAAGTATTCAAAGGTGGGTCATTTAAAAGGTGAGTCTTCTCCAAGCATGTCTCTTGTCTTTTCTTATGATCCCACCTTCCCACTTTCTTTATCAAAGAATTCACACAAGCATCTCAAAAAAGAGATTAAGAACAAGATTTCATTCTCTTTACGCTAGGAGAATATAAGTGTGTGCACATTAGGGCTAAATTTTCTTGCACAAAAGGCACGTGTCACACAAATTTCAATATTTTCTGTAATTTACTTTGATAGGATTGAAATAAAGTTAAAAAGAGAGAAAAAAATGAGGGACCAAAGTTCTGAACGCATGATCCAAGAAAGAGTGGCCATGTCCCTATCGTAATTATATAATTTAGTCACTGTCTTTGGTACGAGATGTCCCACCCAAATGCCTCCTTACCTTTGTTCTCACACCCCCTTTGACCAAGACTGTTCTTGACATAGAATTACTCAGGCAAGATAAAAAAAATATTGATATCATAAAATATATTTATCACTTTACTTTTAATTCTGTCTAATTCAGTGTATCATTTAATTGGAAGGTTGTATACATTTCGAATCACCCTAATATATCGAGTGACAATGATATTTTAAATCATTTCAAATTAAAAGACGAAAAAGAAAAACTAACCTCTTTTCTTGAATGGAGAAGAAAGACTATTACTCTCAACCTATTGAAACTACGCAATTTGAGTACTCAATTGTTTTTAAGAGATTGATTCCCGACCTTTAAGTTTGTAGCACGTTGATATTTGGTCGACAAATTTCGAGCACTCAATTTAGGTTGATCCCTAGTCTTCGAAGTTACATAGCATATAATCTTTAGTTGATAAGATGCCTGTTTCCCAACTTTTTAAGAATGTAGCACATTGATTTTCTCTTTTCGTTGACAAGTTTTGTCCAATTTACAAACCAACTGTTACGTTACCTATAGCTTAAGGATCTTCCCAACAATATCCTAAAAATAAGAATACAACCTAAAGGGTCCCACGAAAGGGAGAAACACCAGTGGACCCCACCATTGGATTTAGCAAAAGCAACAGTAGATTAATAGATCATGTGTTTGTGTTCACGAACGAGGAAAAAGAAGCAAGGCAAAATAGAGAAAATTACAGAATAATACACAAGTTGGGAATTATAAATATATGAAGAACCTGATTGGTGAGGGTTTTGACGGCGTCTTTTGTATTGGGAGTGCCTCTCGGTGCTTCCTCTCCATCGTCAGCTTGTTGCTTTGAGCACGTTATGCACGTCAACATTTTCTACTCCACTATCTATATATATATGCAAATTCCTTTTCTTTAATTTGCTTCACCTGCATTAAAAAAATAAAAATAAAAATTATGCATTAGAAAAACTTTATTTCTTCGTTTATAATAAATTCACAGAGGGTAAGAGTTAATTTTTGCTTCGCAAATAATTAAATTCGAGCAAGTATTTAAATAATTTTGATCAATGTCGACTTGAATAATTACGAAAATAGAGAATCGACTTAATACAAGTCCTTTGTTCTATTGGACGAATCTAAATAATTGTAAAACATTTGAACCCCACCTAATAAATCAAGGTAACTAATGGTGAAATAGAAATTATTCTCTCAAAATAAGAATGAATGCCAATCCATCACTTTCCAAATTCCAACCAAACAATAAAGAAGAAGGAAAAAAAAAAAAAGTGGATAGAGAAAGAGAAAATGGGCTCGCGATCAGAGGAAGTGAAAAAAAGAGAATATTAATTCAAGGAATATATTTATATAAAGTAAAGAGTCAATAATTGAATGCAAAATCCTAAAGTAGTCATTGTGTCTGCTTTAATGTGCAGAAGAATAAAGAATCAAGATTTTGTGCAGTGAGAGCCGAATTCTCTGACGAACTTCATTGTATAATTAACATCCCAATAATAAGTAACTTTTTTTTCCCCCCTTTTTCAGCTTATCAAATAATTTATTTCCATTTTCTTCAATAAATCCAAAGTAGAGTTATATGAATATATGTATATTTAATTATGTACAGTACACAATACACTGAGAAAAAGAAGAATCTTGTTGAGTTGTAACTGGATTATGAATAAATGCTGTGTCGAGTCTTGCTACAAACTGATTGTGACTTACCTAAACCACCACTCGACAGCTTCTTCAATTTATACTCTCATACACACACTCTCTCTCTCTCTCTCTCCCTCTCTAAAACTCTATGTGTATGTGTATGTGTGTATTTTTTTTTTTTTTGCAAGTTGCAACTCTTCAATCACCAGTATCAAGAAAAGATATTTGATAATGAAAGACGTGAAATGAAGACACTATGTCAACAGTATCGAAACTAGACTCAATGTAGTGGTACGTAATAAAAGATATGTACTGAATATCAATATTTTACCTCAAAAGAACTGCAAAAACCCTTCAAGAATCACTGTGAAGCTTCTTCAATGGTGATTCAAAAGCTAGAAATTTCTGGGTTTTTTCTGAATCTGTTGCAGCTTCACTGCAAAAATGAAAAACCCTTCAAAGATTAATCCTTGCATGGATTAAATCTTGTGAAACACAAAATTCTCCGATTTAAACTCGCTTCACGCTGCATCAGATATGCCCGGCGCTTCGATTTTCTTCGGAATGGAATTATCACTGTATCTGTATCTATATAAATGTGTGTGTGTGTGTGTGTGTGTGAATAATATATGAAGAAAGACAAGGAAACAGCATAAGTGGTAGTCAAGTTGTAAGTATTTATAGAGTGATGGGACGCCGTTATCTCTCGTCGTTATCTACTTGGGAAAATATGCACTGATACGTTATATAAAAAAGTTCTAAAAGTAGTACCATGTCTTTTCAAAGTTGTACCTTGTTGTAGTCCTGGCTGGCATTACATAGACGCCGTGTGGGGGGCATTAACAGTTAGGGGTCAATTTTGAATGTATAATTGGTCTACATCGAGAGAACATGAGGCCCCACCTGTCTCGTTGATGCAACATGAGCATGCCACGTGTGCATCATGCTTGAGTTTGAATTGTCATCATCTAGGCGTGATGATGGTTGCAACTTATTTTGGTATGTAAAATTATAATGATTTAAGCCAATGATTTTGAAATATCGTGAACAAATGTGATCTTGTTCTGTTGTTTTTAAGGTTGTGTATGATTAAAAAAAAAAAAACACTAAGATATAGAGACACTAGTGTTGATATTATCGTAGAGTTCCGATAATAAGTTATGAACAGTAATGAACCTAAAATGGTAATTTTAAAAGGTATAAAATATTGAATTTTACTTTAAGGGAGCTCAGATCGAATTGGTATTGATGCGCAATACTTATAGTTGCAAGTTATCTCTTAATTAAGCTCTTTTTGTAGTTCTAGTCTTTAATTGAGGGATTATGATGACATTGGATTTTTCTTCTGTTGCACTAATCTTTAATTACATCGAAGTCCTCAATCTTTATATACTGTCGTACTTGTAACCTCACATTTTTATTTTGTTCTTGTCCTCAATTTTCTATTAGTTAATACATCTGGTCCATATTTATAGTTTCAATCCAAATTTTCCGTTAGAGATGAGGGGCAAATATTATGTGGCATTTTTGTATTTCTGCTTAGTTTAATTATGAGGGACAAAAAGTCTTTTTATGCCTTCCTCTCGATTTGTTTAGATCGAAGTCATAATCAAATACAATATATGCTAATTAATGAAAGAATGAGAATATAAGTGCAACGATAAGTTTAAATATACAAGGGAAAAAGGATTTTTTTTTTTTTGGCCTTCCTATCTATTTTTTTTAGATCGAAATCATCATTAGATACAATCTATGCTAATTAATGGAAGGATGATAAATGTAAGTGCAACAATAAGCAAAAATTGAAGAAACATAGTACAATTAAAAAGTAGAACAATAAAAGAAAAGTATAATGTGAATATAATTACCCTTGATCAATATTCGACAGCTAGACCTTGCCAAATAAGGATTTGTACGAGTTTAGTTGCCCGTTGCTATTAAATTGTCATATGCATGGATTCGATAATACATTTGCATCACATTCATAACTCATCACATAAGATCAATGGATTATGGAGACGTGCTTGTTGTACCGGGTGGGGGTTGACCAAACCCCTACCGACACCTCAAAATAGCGGGGTGGGTGGAATTTTTTGGGCCATTTTTTATTAACATGGGGTCCATGGATGTGAGTGTATGTAACACTTCGGTAAAGCCAATTCCGGTACAATTGGCTTTGCTGATGGATTATGTGTTTCCCTAGTCAAAATTATTCCATACATGTGTACTCCAATAATCAAGTTAGTCTGAAGTACGTGATATAGATTGAGAACACTTGTATGTAGAGGGAGTTGTATTGCAAATAGTAGAATTGATCTATTGCCTTCTGTGAGTAGGATAAAAATTTTTCACTTTTGATATGGCGATAGAACCGTACGATTTTCTGAATGTATGATTATTACAGAGAATCATAAGATTCTCTTGCAACATCAACAGTGACAAATTTTTATATTGCCCACTGTGAGCATAATATCATTTATGTTGCAAATAGAATATTACACTCTTCATAGTGAATATGGATTGTGGGGGTATTGGTTAAGCATTAGATTGTCATTTTGTGTCA